>SNQJ01S0180433.1:2362-14038 GCA_010110895.2 Picea sitchensis | reverse complement strand
TTGGACTTCTCTTCCATTTACAGATGCAAGAAAAACTCCCCATGACTCAGGAAATCCATCAAAAGAAGTTTGCACAAGGTCATCATCATTTACCGAAACTCCTATTGCGATAAGTTGATCTTTAGTTTGAACAATTTTGGAGAAGAAGGTAGCAACTGAATCATCTTTTCTCATTCTCAAAGTACGTAGTTGTTTCTTCAATATTCTTTTCTGAGTTGGTGCTTTCTTTTCATAGAGGTTTGTCAAAGCATCAAAACATTATTTGGCAATCCTTAGGTGACCAATGATGGGCATCATGATGTCCTTAACAGAATAAAAAATGATTCTCTTAGCCTTGGTTTGTTTCTTCTTGTATGTTGCCCTAGCTGTGTTTGAAGTGGGTTCTTCAATAACCCTAGTAATCAACTCTTCTAGTTCATTCTCTTCAAGAATGTTTACTATCATAGATTTCCAAGCATTGAAGTTGGAGGCCCCTATAAGTCTGTCTTCAACTTTCACTGAAGTGGAGGCCATGCTGAGATCTGAATCAGTTTAGATGGTTGATCTCTGCAAAACAACCCTACCAAAGTGGATCGGTGCAGGCTCAAGATTATATCCTTGAGCTCTCTTCACACCCTTAGCTCTGATACCATGTTAGAATTAGGGAAGTAGGGAAGAAAATTTCTATCTTTTCAAATTTTAGTTAGCTAGAAAAACAATAGAACAGTTAACCAATGCTATACTGAACTGCTGAACAAAGTAAATCAGATCAGAGAAAGAACAACTATAAGCTTTGAATCTTTAAACAAAATTCTGAGTGTGTACAACACTCAGATCTAACCTGGCAGTAACTAGATTCAACTCAACTCAAAGACAAGATCATAGATTAATCAAACAAACACTCTTTCTAATCCAAAAAGAACAGATTTATTAATGATATAGATCAGAATGCAAATCTAATCTACAAAGATGATATAGATCTATACAGATCAAAACTAAAACCAATCTCCAAATCTAATATAGATTTAAGTAATGAGCAGACTATAACATTTAAACAACTTCAAAAACAAAGAACAACAGATCTAAATAATAGAAAACTGAACAGGTCACTTACCTTGTAGTCTTACCTCTAAAGGAGTCCATGCCACACACAAGAGATGTAATGCCACTTGTAATTATGCTCAGAAAAAATTCAAGATCATAGATCTACCATTAAGGTTAGATCTCTTGCCAAGAGATGAAGAGACTTACTTGCCACCAAGGAAGAGAAACCACTTAAACACCAAACAAAATTTTTTGTGATTAAACCCTCACACACACAAAAATTCCAAAGACCCAAACCCTCATGAAAGAAGAGGTTACAACCAGCTTAGAGGGGTCGCGGCTCAATGGATAGGGGCTGGATCTATGTTGGAGGATTCACGACTCAATGAGAAGGGGCTGAATCTATGTTGGAGGAGTCACGGCTCAAGAAGAGGGGCCAGATCTATAACAAAGAGGTCACAACTCAATCAGATCTGCACTAGGAAGGAGATGGCAGCTTCAAACAATTTGCAACAACAAACAAAGTAAACCTCAGCTCTGCAACCCTTAACACAAACTTGGCATCAGCAAGGAAGGACCTTCATCACACCAAAGACACATGGACCTATCAAAAAATTAACCAAGGCTGAACTGGACTGTTGGATAGGGCCGCAGCTTCAAAGAGGAGATCCACTTAATTTGAAAGATAACATAAGTGTGTGTCAAAGGTAGAGGGGTAGTTCTCTATTTATACTTTAGGCTAGGGTAAGTTAATAAAAATAATAATTAAAAATAACATGTTTAATTAATATAAATATTAATTAAGCATGTTATAATTAAAACATTTAATTAATATTTTCACATTAACCCCTAAAGCAAAAACAAAACCCCAAATAAACACAAGCATGGGTGAAGGGGGGTTTAGGAAGGGTGACTTGGTGGCAATACTTGTCCATTCATTCTCAAGGTGACATTTTTAACTTTATCATCGCTGCATATGGGATACATCCCACATGTGGTCATGCCCGCCTTCAAAGAGGGTCATATACCAACAAACACCTGATCAAAGGTTAGGTGGCCCCAGAACATCTCTGTGGTCTTATCCATCAAGGTACAAGACCAAGGATCAACCCATGTCCCAGACATGGGTACCCTGGAACATGTCCAGGGGCCCTAGACATATCTAGGGACTTTAACTACTTCTTCCCAAACCAAGAACCCCAGTTATCTACTGGGGGCCCTCACAAGGGTCTTCACTGCTTGGTCTTAGACCAAGAACCCCAGTGATCTACTGGGGGCCCTTACAAGGGTCTTTTGCCATGGCACTGACTGTTTGGTCCCAGACCAAATCCCTAGGAGTGCACTGGGGGCCCTAGATCTCAGCTAGGGTCTTTACCATCCTCCTGGAGAATGGCTCTTGCAGCTACTTCAAATTCAACACACTTACCTCCAACTCTGCCTTTTGTCTTTAAGATTGTCTTTCATTGATTTGGTTCCTTGCCTTCACGCTACTTTTCTAGTTTCAACATCACCCTATTCAACATCAGGTTCTGAACACGCTCTTCTTGCTCTTCACCAACATCTTCAACTGCAAATCTCCTCTTTGTGCTACACATTTACAGAATTCATTCTATCTTCCTTCATCATGATGATGTTGAGGACATTCACATGCCCTGTGACCATATACTCCACATTTAAAACAAGTACCATATATGCCCTATGACCATATACTCCCAAAAACCGATTGGACCGGCCGATTTTGCCAGTTTCAGTTCAGTTCTGATAACATTGCTACCTTCCACTAGTGGTACTAGATAGATAGGGAAGCATAGTTAGGAGTGGATTACTACCTTCCACTCTCTGCCCCAACACGCGATATCTAACTGTCCCCAAACACATACCATGGTACATACCCTTATCAAAGCGCTAAAGGCTTGCCCATTGCGAATCCTGGCCCACCACCGACTCGATCTTTCATCCTTGAATTAATCAGTGTGTTCTTTACTTCGTCAAAGTGAATTTACCAATGATGACTCCCACCTGAAATAATATCTTAATTAATCAAAAACTCTTTGTCGAGGGGCAATTTTATGAAGCTCAAGTGCATCTTGAAGAGGTCATCTTCCATACGTCATAAGAATAATGAAGTGAAAGGTCATCATCATACATAAGCTTCCTTGACCTTGAACCTGACCGCCGCTTTAGAAACCAACCACAAAACAAAAAGAGAGAAAGAGCCTCGTCAAGTTCGGAAAGGGATGCGATCCAGTCGTTGCCCCGACGACTACCTTAATAATTTAACCCTGTCTCTCGCAATTACCTACTTTGCCTGCAGTACATTTGGCAATTACATCTATAGCAGTATCAACAAAGCACAATCACCAAAAGGTCAAGATAGGGATTCACTCCCAGTAGTCCGAAAATATAAGGAAACAACGGTCTCTTCAAAAGTAAAGTTCAGATAAATCCATCTCCTGATTACATTTCCAAAGCTGAAGGTGGAAGCGTCTATTCGCTCGACCTGTTAGTATACAATTACAATTCATTCCCTAGAAGTACTAATTGAATCCTTGCATTGGGTTAGGGTAAAACCTCAGTAAGGGTTATACTTCCCCAGTATGGCGACATTGAATCCTAGTATGGCGGCGACTTTGAAGCCACCCTATATGGATGAGTATGGCGTGTTTTTTTTTGTATAGAAAAAAGAAAGAGAACTTTACGGAGCAAGCAAAGCCAGAAGGCAGTGGCTTGTAGCTCTGGGTTGTGAGAAGTTGAATCATGGTAACTTATTATAGTAGATGACAACGTTAGGTTTGCAAAACAGTTGGCAACCAAATCTGAAATGAGAAAGGAAATTAGAGTCACACAAAATTAGTAACATGTTTGTCCTATCCTAAACGTATACCATGACAGTGTCTAGTCTAATTTCGACTCTAAAAGGGAAGGTCCTTTAATATCTATTTCGCACGAGGTTGAGAAAAAATAGGTTATGGCTTTCAGGGGTCCAGTTGTTGAGTCACCATAATTACTCCTCAAGTAACAGAGACTGGGATATACCCCAATTGACTCTAATTAGGATTTTTGTGACCTAGATATGATGCAAAATTACGGCAAAACTCCTGACCGAGGTAAATTCCACTATGGAGGGCAGGAGGGGTAAACAAAATCCATTTCTACTCATGGGAAACAAGATCCCTTGAGACTTCTATAGCAAGGCCTTCAAGGTTGCTCAGCTAAAAGTATTCGAGTGGGAAGGCCGGCCAGTGCCCTGTAGGTAATCTTAACGTTGGAGCGTATAGCGAATACTCAACTCTTTTGTTCCACGCCTGTTAAATAGGAACGCCGATAAGAGGGGGCATAACGAAAACCCGTATTCCTTTGATCAATACGGAAGGAGATATTCCACTTTTGGTGATAAGTAGGGAGCCTGCCAATGACTAATGCCTCATATTGTAGGATTAAAGGAATACGGAATAGGGATGTTCTATATAGTTACACATTTGATCCTTAGGAGTTGTTAATATCATAGGATTAAAGGAATCCGGAATAGGGATGTGATCCTTAGGAGTTGTTAATATCATAGGATTAAAGGAATCCGGAATAGGGATGTTCTATATAGTTATATATCTGATTMTTAGGAGTTGTTAATATCAGTGTACATTTATTTTAACTTCAAATTTATGATATATTGATTCAAATTTATGATATATTGATTGGGATCAAATATTTTGAGGTATAAATCTTTTTTCAAACATTTACAATTTTCCAAACACTTTTAAACATTTACAATTTCCAAAACACTTTAAAAGAGTTTTGRAATAACTWCTACTAGTTTGAAATATGACAACTAKCAAATCATGTCAATTCATACATCCACTTGTCAAAACCCACTATTTATATAATTATCATAATAATTATTAGTCTAACCWATTAATTGTTGTAGACAATATCATAGTTTGAAATATGACAAACATCAAATCATATCAATTCATATATCCACTTGTCAAAACCCACTAATTCATATAAATATCATAATAATTATCAGTCTAACAGATTAATTGATGTTGTAGACAATATCATTCCTTTGTAGAAAAAAACATAGCTCATACATCATGGCAATATACTTTATTCATCTCAGATAAATGTTTTTAAATTGATTTCAGATAAATGTTTTTAAGCTATCTGCATATACACCATTAACTTGCAATGTATAAAATTGTTTTATTGCCTTGTACTTTCCTTCTTAATATTAATTAATAAATTAAACATCTAATTTTCACCTTAAACATCTTTGTGATATAAAGCAATAAAGCAAGCCACTTGATTCAACAATCTAATTGGCTTTCCTTTGTTATCAATGCATAGAATACATTTAAAATGCTTATATATTATTTTCATAATGTTTGAAACACCTTGGTGGATTAAAACAATAAAGCAAGCCACTTGATACAACAATCTAATTGGCTTTCCTTTGTTATCAATGTATAGAATACATTTTAAATGCTCATATATTATTTTCATAATGTTTGGAATCTTACTGGATTCAGGAAAAGATTTTCCACTATACTTTATCTATTATATGTTTAAGGTTTTTACTTTTAGATTAGGGTGGATATTCAAATATTTATTATTTACTTAACATTTTATAATTTTTTTAAAAGCCACATGTCAGCTTCATGTTGGGAACTTAAGGAATTACACATCTCCCTCATACAAGGATGTAAAGCACCTCTTGCACAACAATTGCTAATATGGGGGCCTTGCTCTTCAAATGAATTTCCATGCTCCTTTTATAGGCCTCGAACCTCTTGGGATTCTCTGATCATAGTTAACGATGTCAACCAGGTTCACATCATTATTAACTAATCATTGTTGACAATGTCAATTGAGTCCACATCATCACTAATATTTGTTGTTATGTGGCATCTAACTAACAAATTCATGGATTTATAACTAGGTCTCTACATTGTGATCATTTTACTCTTTATTCAATACTACAAACTAACACTGCAATTCAACAAAATGATAAAACTAGATTCAATCTTTTTGGCTGATGCGAGATTTCCAACTTCCCAATGATGCTCCTACAGCATACAACTAAGTACTTGGCATGATAGCAAACTGTTTTCTTTTGTTGAAAATCACATCCATCGCATACATCATAGAACATATATGAAAGACAACTAACACCAATAAGAAATAGTCTTTTATATCTATATTATATGAAAGACAACTAACACTAATAAGAAAGAGTCATTTATATCTATATTATAAGCACATACAATGTGAGGTCGTGAATGAAAATACTGCTATATCCCCTGAAAAGTGGCCATGAAGGAAATCATCATTTAAGTGTGCATTTTCTTCTGCTTTTCAACTCTAGATAGTAGATGAATGTTAACATCATAGAACACATTATATGCTCTATTTAAAATGAAGATATAAAGGATGCGAGCAACTTTGCATAACACACAATTTTAGGTTCTTAGTGCTTTCCCTAGATTGAAGAGAGATTTTGTGTGTGTCTATCGAAACTCTAGTTCCAATATCACGTTTTCTTCTTCATTGAGTGTCAATAGTTTCGCATATACTAGATTTTGAGTAAACTAATTTCTTTTTATAAACATGATACAATTAATTCATCATGCAATTTCTTTTATCGGAAAGATGAAAGGCATATACTACTTGATCTTCTCACTTCTAAATTTGACAATGAGATTAAATTTTTATAGCTAACTCTTTTTTCCTAGTTTGCTCCATTCTTTTTTTTAAAAATTATATGTAAGGTTCAAAACAAATATAAATCTCATCACTTTCTTGAAATTCTTATTCAAGAAAGTGCAAGTTTACATGTAAGTCTATTACTTGTTTCATTACAAAGGTTATCTAAATGTTGTTGTATCTAAGGCATTAGATTTACAGTTCAGTCCACTATGACAGAAAAGTTGTCATAACAAAAATTAATGGGAATATTATATGTTAGTAAGACATATATACAAACTTAAATAAAAATATATCTATATATATGAAAGAGAGAGATTTCATATGTACACTCAATATAAAAATTGCTATATAAAGAAATAAAAAGAGAGATACAAGATTTAGACATAAATAAAAATAATGCAGATATATATTTGTATAAGTTTTGAGTTCTAAGTTTTATTGAGTTGAGTGAAACTACAACCAGTTTAGATTCATTTTAAATAATTTCATAAGTTTTGAGTTCTAAGTTTTATTGAGTTGAATGAAACTACAATCAACCTAAATCCATTTCAAATGATTAAAAAAATTACACCTTAAGAAATTTGATTCCAATCCTTTCAATACTTAATAGATTTAGAGATTGAGATTGAATTCCTTTCAACACTTTCAATATGGATCTAGATCTAGGAGATTAAGATTTATGCTGACTCTAACTCGAACAATTTTCTTTGAATCTTACAAATAAGTTAAATATTATCTTTGCAAAGATACGCTAGGTAGATGATCCATATTTTGGATCTAAATTTGGAATGTGGTCAGTTAGCCAACAGCACGTCTGTACATCCTCTATATATGTTGGATTACAGAGATCAACAAAGGAAGATGGTACTAAATTGGCTTAAGTGAACATCCTCAAGTAAAAATGAAGGGACCAGGGAGGTTAATTGCAACAGGCATGCGCCTCAAAGACCTTATTTTCAATGATTTAAGGTCTTTATCAACAGCTCGGGGTTGTGGAATAGAGAATTGCATAGTTTTCGGGGTTGTGGAATAGAGAATTGCATAGTTTTCCGGCCCCAAATTCCTTATGAGTTCAAGTGGGGGGTTTCGGCCATGCAATGTAATTTGAAGGAATCTAGTAAGGAAAAGTTCCTGGGCGATATGTAAAAGCCCACAATATCGACAACCAACATAATTCATGCACGGTTTTAGAGGTCAGCAGAAGATTATCAATGGGTGTGAAGGGCAAATGCGCGGAATACCCACCAGGGCACTTCGCAGCAACAATATGCAGGGGTTTCAGGTGTTTGGACAGGAGTCAGGTTGCGAAGAACGGGCGAGCCACTCGAAATGCCTTAACACACATTGGTCCACACGGTCTTCGTGAGGGGTTTTTCTGAAGTCAATGCCCTCAACGACCGTCAAAGACCAAGAAGGCTAATATGCCCAAATCCTGTAGAGGGGACATGTGATCATGCTATAGTTATTTGAGCTCGCGAGAGTTTTTGCAAGGACCGCAGGTCTCAAATATTATGATTCGTATAAAAATAACCCACAGGCCTGCCACCCGCGTGAGTCTCCKTGTGGGGTTTTAGTGGTCAACGTAGCAAGGGCAATGTCAATGTTCAACAACAAGCAAGAGACCGAACACATGATGAGGTGATGCGGTATAGTGGGCCCCTTCATGCCTTTCACAGTGAACGCAACCCGWTTCAACCATCACCCATACCAAATCTATAAGAGAGTGGCAAAGTGTTCGAGGAAAATGTCAAGTGGTATGCCCATCGACAGCCAATAAAGATAGGGGAATTCAGGAACAATGTTGCTTCCAAGACAATTTAGCTCACCTACTTGTATTCCCATTGACGCCCACAGAACGATATGTGTTTCGATCGCCACACAACAACTACCAACAGAGTCCAAAAGAAATTGTGAGCTTCCGCTTATGCATGGATCCAAACACTCGTAGATAATGAATATCAAAGACACTGTAGACATGTGGATGTGGACAATGACTCATTGAATAGATAAATGGATAGGTAGAGCAGGGTAAACAACCATTGGCCCAATTTGTAAATATGTATAGTGCATTTTCAGTTACAATAACAAAAAGATAACTAAATCTTTTCAGCTACCTCTCGAGATTGAAAGTATATGCAATCCGGATCTTTTGCAAGAATTTGTTTCTCTTTTCAATTTTTAATGAAAATCCTTGTTTTTCCCAAGAGAGTGCGTACCTCTATATTCAAACAAGAGTTTTAGTGGTGACAGTGTGTCTAACCACTCGGGCATTGATTCCAGTTAATTCTTGGAAAGAGAAAGGATTCATAGTTTTATGCTCAATTGCGCATAACCAATGACAAATATTAATATTTCTCCACATCTAATTGGCTCGAAACTATGAATAATCTAGTTATATCATATTTTGATACTAATCATATTTGAACTATCATAGCTCCGTACATCAAATGTTTTGATATTCATTTTTATCATAAAATTTGGTATCAGATCTCTGTGCATGTCTAGAGTATCGATTAATGAAGATTGATCATAAGTTTTGGTATTAGAGTTGTGCATCTAGTTTTCAATGCCTTTATATTGACCAAATTTTGGTACCAAAGTAGGTTGATTTGCTATATCAGCACATGATTTGCATGTTGTATACAAGAAGATAGTTTTGTGAGTTAGGAAACACGCCAATAGCAGACAACCTCAGATGTAGTATTCCAATATCCAAAAGGCAACTACTATTGCAGCTAGTGAAATAATAATAAGAACAAAGTGAAATATACAACAATGAAAACAAAGCGTTGGTGGCACAAGCACACCCAAGGTCAGATTCAATCTACAAACCCTAAGATGTGGGGGAAGGCAACTCCATGAAATAATACTCAAATGGATAACAATATTTGATTGAAAATAGATTGATTGATTACAAAAGCAGGGTAATTAAGCTCCTGTTTAACCAATCAATCATAAACACACTAGTTATTTATATAAATCTTTATTTAACACAAGTGGTGATGTACATAATATCAAAGGATTACATTTATCCAAAACTATAAGCTTGCATACAAAATAATTCATAAATATATATTTATTTGTATACATGAAAATGTTCAGTTTCTACACAACATGCCCTCCCTCTGTCCTCAAAACTTGAAGACCAAACAGTAGACCAACTATGTGACTTCACTTAGATGCTTCTTTGGCCGTTGTTTGAACACAATCATATGTACCCATCCAAATGAAAAAAGTTTTGAGAATTGACTTCTTCAAAGAACTCAATGAACTCATTCATTTATGTGCTTTGTTCAAGATGTTCACCAAAGTCATAAGGATCTAAGTATCATTCAACAAACATTATATGAAAACTTCTAGATCAAAAAATCATCCACATCGTTGAATAAAATTGATTGTGGAGCTGGAGAGAACATTACCATCAGGGAAGAGTCGAGTGGAAACCCCTTTTCATCATTTGCTCATGATTGCCTTCAATGACTTTGCCTTATTCAACCAATACATGTTTTTCACAAGATGATTCATCATGAGGGAGATTTTCACAGATGATGGGAGATCATGTTTGCCTTTTCTAAGTCCTCTTTATCTGGAGATTCGTCATAGAAATGAGTAGATTTAACAAAGAGACATTGGAAGTGGTTATCTTCACATAATCAAAGATGTCTGCATACCATTCATTACAAACCTCTACTAAAGCCAAGCAAGCATCCATTTCTTTTGTATAATCTCCTTCTATATTGATTGAAATAATAAATCTATCACATACATCAAATCATTTTTTCTAACAATTCTATCCTACCTTATTTGAATGCACCCTGCTCAATTTCCTTAACATTTTTTTCAACAAAGGGTTTGATGCAAAAAATAGGAATAAATGTGCAAAGCTGAAGGTAAACTTTTGTATACAAGTAGATATGAACTTCTTACACCAAAAATTGGCATTAGATTTATTACTGCAATTGGAAGTTATAAGGGGTTTCCCCTTCCAGCTACGATGTTGATGCTAAAAATGAACTTTGAGAGCTTATAACTTTTTATACACTCCATGAAATTTCTTCTAAAACCCATCATTGTAAAGCTCTTTGAATCTACTTTATAACAAATAAATGGCACCTTAATTAAACACTCCAGCTAAAAGTTATACTCTGTTCAAGGTAGGGTCCCTCAATGGACTGTGCTTTAGGCCACCCAAGAAAGGCAAGTTGGGGTGGTTGTATCTCCCTTGATATTTCTACAAATTTTATGAATGAGTAGGCATTAGAAGTGCCTCTAAGCCTAGTTTCCAACATAAAAGGAGCATTTCAATGCAACCCTCCAATAAGTGTTATTTCCTCTACAACACACCGACCTTAATCTACCATATAGATATGAAACTAGCTCCAATACCAACTTGCATTGTTTTGATACCTAGAAAGGTACTCCTAATGTAACAACTGAAGGAATAATAAGAACAAAGAGAAATAAACAACAATGAAAACAAAAAGTTAAGGGTTAAGGGAAACTTCACACCCAAGGGTGGAAAGTACCTACAAATCTTTAGACATGGACGAAGACACTGTTGATGTTTTTGTAGTTTCTGCAAGTTATTCCCACATTGGCATTGGTGTCGGGAATGTGGGAATCTTTGTTGGCACTCACATTGCACATTTTTTGTGAAAACCCCCTTTGTATGGAGTTGGGGCTTGGAATTGTTGTTGTTGGGGTTTCACACCCACATGTTGGGGCTTCACACCCACTTGGAGGATTAAACAATTTTAATTTAATATTGAGTTTAGAAGGGATTCCTAAACTCACTCATTAGACTCCTATAAAAGGAGAGGCAATGTGAGAAGGCACCACGCATCTCATTGTTACATTTTCATCTTCTCATTATGGTGTTGGCATGAGTGAGTAAGCACTCTTGCCAAGGAGATTGGGGTTGCAAATTTGAAAAAGAAAATTCTTCACTTT
>SNQJ01S0180432.1:6948-26347 GCA_010110895.2 Picea sitchensis | reverse complement strand
ATGTTGTATGTTGCTTGATGACACATGAAGAAATATTAATAATTGTTAAGAAGGTGTAAAATTGTTTAAGCTTATAAACAACTGATTCACCCCCCCTCTCAGTTGTTTTAGTATTTCCAACATCCTGTTTCTTATGTTATAAGGAATCTCGGGTCTACACGTCTCTGTGGTACTTCGAGCTGACATCCTGCAGCTAGACCATGCTTCCATTCATGTGGGTGGTTGATGATTCAACCACTAGTCCTTTCTTTATTAACTAATTTCTTTCCTCTAGAGATATCATGGCTCATAATTCGAGGCTTCACCCCCCAACAATCAATTATGGCAGATTAACTATAATACATTTACATTGTCCACATGCCTTAGCATGGTAATCCTATTTTATGATTAATTACAAGCTGGGGGAAGCAGGGGTGTTACATTAATCCTTGCGCGACTTTGAAACTCTGAATGTACGAGAGCCATTAATTTGAACTGTACATGGGATATTCACCATTGAAAATTGAACCTCATGTCTATTTGCTTGTATTTCAAGCCCGAAATGGACTGCTCTGAATGATGCATTTTGCTCATGGTTTTTCCCTGTGCATACAAAAAACTTGACTGACTTGTTGTGAGCTCAATTAAAGGAAAACAAGATGACAAGTAATTCGAACCAAATCATGATATGTGTTTATCCTTCAAGAAAAACAGAAAAACTGTGTGCAAAGAATCAGTCAAGCAAGCCAACAAGGAAAACCAAGTTATTGAACAGATGGGAAACTGACTTTATCAACCAGAAGAGGAAAAATTTGACGAAGGCATAGGGAAATGAGTGAGGAGAGGCAGGGGTGCAGACCTAGGTTACAAAATTGGCTCCAACCGGGGATAACACTTCCATGTGAGGTGCTAAGAACAATAGATCAGTTCCTTTGAGTTCAATAACTTGCCCCCGCCTCCCTTTTCATACCTCTTTTTCCATCTGCCAGCCATGTATCTCTGCCACTGTCTTTTAACCATGCAGATCTTAAAATTAACATTGAAGCTAACCCGAGTTCTCGTTTTGGGCCCTAGAGTCTTTATTCAAATTGAAACTTGAAACTGCAGCTAAACCCCAATGCCTTTGTTGGGCTATGGAGTCTCTTGTTCAAACAAGCTACTGAAAATCAACACACTAAAAACAATATATGAACTAAAAATTAAATGCTCGAACTATGAGCTTATTCTCCTACTACCTACTCTTTTCAACTGAAAATCAAGTAATCATGTGTAATCTGATTTCCAGTGAAACCAAGAAACCAGTTGACTGAGAACCATAACTTCGTGCATGTGACTGTTTAAAATAATCCAAATAGGGTATAACAAATGTGACAAAAGGTTAGCAAGCTTCTGGTAATTATGACTGCAAATGATGATTATGATAAAACTTTCAACCTTTGGGGTTTTGGAAAAACACGAATCCATCCAACTTTTTATTAGATCTTGAAACTCATGGAAAGCCTCCAACTGGTTGAGAAGACAAAGTTGTTGTTGTATGAGATATGCATTATTGATAAGATTATACTCTTCATGTTCTCCTTGAAACAACTCATTAAGATCAAACGCTTCAGAACCATTAAGGGCAACAAAACACTCTGGATATTGCTCATCTGGTTGTTCAAATTGAGAGAGAATGACTTCTACATGACTAGTTTTTTCTCGTTCTTGTTCCAGAAGGTCATTTTCATACTTATATATTTCTTGTTTCTCAAAGATTTATGGGGAATGCAGATCCATATCTACTATAAAAGTAGATTTGGAATGTAGATTTGGTAGCTCCGCTTCATAACTGATAAATGGAGTTTGTTCAACTTCAAATATATAAAAAACAGGTGCTAAATAGTCATGAAAAAATTGAGCAACAAATTGATCACAGTCATGACTATTGTTAGTTGCATCTCAAACACAAAGCTGAAAAACGTTCTGCTGGAAATCCAAACTAAATAAGGATTTAACATAAACATTTATTGCCTTCTCATCATCATTTTCAGTTTTAAAAGAATGTTGAAAGTAGTCATGCTATATAATAGAATTGGAAGAGTATATAAATCATAATGAATCTTCTTTCTCTTCCTCAGCATTATCGTCCCCGTCATCTATACTACTAGAAGAACTAATAATGGATTGTTGAATATAAGATTGAAATTCTTCACAACAATTTTCACAAAGTAAATCAGCTGGAAAAAACCTTTTACAATGATCATTGAATGCATCATGGAACTGTTCCATGGAGGAGATTCTAGCAGAGAGTAAGGATCGATGCCACTCACGAGAATATCCCTCTAATGAGTACATGAAAATCTTCATCAATACATCCTCATGATGTATACCCAACTGATACATGACTTCATGGAAATCAAGCAAATGATCTACAGGGTTATCATCTTTGTCTTCTCTAAATCTGGGCAAGTAATCATCCCACTCATCTATAGTAGGAAAAATATTTGGAAAACCAGGAACAACAGAGAAATTAAAAGGAGAAAACCTCCGAGCCAAGATGGCTTCCATATGAAAATATGACTTCTTAAAACTGTGGAGTCGCCACTGGATTCTTTAACCATGGAGTTGTCAGGTGAATGATCTGCAGTCTAAATGTGTCTGGTCTTCGTTCACCATCAAATATCAGATCTTATCTTTGTCGTTCTCCCAAGGAAATATATTTTGTTACTCTGTTCCCTGGCAACGACGCCAGAAGATGTTGGTCCTAAAGTCTTCACCTGACTGCTAAAGGGAAAAGCTAGGACACCTCAAGTTTAGAATAGTTGATTTTTAATTTTTGTTGGTTAGTTAGAGGGTTGGTTCTACCAAGACAAGAGCATGGTTGAGTTGGAAAAATGATAAGGATGAGGGTCCTACTTGTCTGGTGGCACACTAATGACAAACAAGTGAAATAATAAAAAACAAAGAGAAACAACAAACCACTCAATGAATAATTTGCTGCAAGAAGTTTAATACTTAAAATATCATTTTAAGACATTAAACATGTATCAAAAACACAATTTCTCCCACGGGTTGCAATAAAAACAAATCTTCACCAAAGAATTAGTTTTCTTATAGGTTTCATATCAATAAAGACAAGTTATACAATAGCCGAAGGAAATGAAATGTACTTTACAGAAATAAAAAAATGCATTCAAGATAAGATAAAAACACATGAAGGTTTGAATGAGACACTGTCATCAAGAGTATATTCACCAGGTAGAGAGATTTAATCCATGCATAGAACGGGTCCAACCAATTGTTGTATTTCTATCCTTTCCCAAAAACTTCCCCCTCAAAACATACATAAACTGCATATTTATCAGGGTTGCAGAGGCTCTCGTCCATCTGGGACTGAGACTTAACTCTACATTAACAATTGTAGAACAAATTATTAACTTGACTAAAACACTGTTGGGGTACAACAATATATACTTTACACTTGACTTAATAAAAAAGAGTGGTTCTTATCACACATAAGACCACTTATTATGCTCTAAACTAAAAAGAGTCGTGAACTGAATAATTGAAAACCGGTACTAGTAATGGAACTGGACTAGTGTATGTGATGAATGAACTGAGACTTTGGAAAAAAATGATTCAGAGTGGCAGAGTCGAGTTCTGCATTGATCATGGCATGCACACGCGTTTTTGGAGGCCACTGGAGATGATGGAATGTACAACGTGAAAATTTCCAGGAGTGATGTGGTGACCTGACGTCATATAAGCACATGATTGCGGAAGTTGTTGAGGGTGGTTTGGACCCACACCGCTTAGACTCCCACAATCGACCACCAATTTCCACATACCTCTCAATCTATACCATGGTTTTGATTGTGAGAATGCTTTAGAATGTTAACATTCGAGCATTTTATGTCCCCGCAATGAAGTGTGGTCGTCGATCATGTTGCAATCTGCGATCTAGGAATGTTGTTATTTTAGCACCCCTGCTAAAGTTTATCTGTCTTCCATATAAGAACTCACCTAGCCATATTTAGCGATGGTGCAAATTTCTTAGAGCTTGAGATCTTGTGAACACGGAGCATGAATATCTCCTGAAGTGACTTTCTCCCAGAGTAACGTGGAAGTATCTCGTCACTTCGACACTTCAGAGTTCAGGATATTTTGAATGCAAAGTTTGTATAACTCCCAAAGTAGTATGGGATTAGAGTGATGTGGCAGCATGTAATTAATGCCATGTGTCCTAATGTATGAGTGTTGTGTGTCTCAAGCGAATGAGTTCCATGTGTCTCCAACACTTTGGGCTTCGGGAGTTTATGAATGGTGTGCTTGGAAATCCCATGTAGGGCAATCTCTCAAATCTGATGTGGTGGCCTGATGTCTGATCGCTAACGTGTTGTGTAAAGAAGGGTGACATGTGTCACTCAAAATAGCACGAATGATAGACCCAAATATGCTTGAAATGAGTTCCATGTGTCTCAACAAATGAGCACCACGTGTCAGCTCCAGATGAATGCCACATGTCTTCGTCTCTTCGAGGTTCGAGAGATTCTGAGTGAAAAGTATTAACATCTACAGGATGGCCGAACTCCTGGAGTGATGTGGTGATTCTCAACTGAAAACAATTGGACTTCCCACAATATCTGCCTAAAAATAGAATACAATCTGAATGAAATAACGACATGCAAATATTGTTGAGTTTTGATTTGATGTGTTGGTGATTCATTTGTCCCTTCATTTGCTCGCAGATGCACCCGTTTTCCTTTGTTATTTGAACTGGGTACACATGTTCATTAAGGCCACCACAATCATTGGATTATTGTCTTTTCCATCTGATTTTGTTTCCATATGTCCCTTCGAATGCGTTTACTGGGATAAAGAATTGCAGTTGAAGATATGGGGGTGGTAATTGGACAGGTAGCTCAACGTTGGCTCATTATGGGATAGCTAATAGTTACTAGGAAGATAAATTGTTCACGAATAGCATGAAGTGGGGACATGTGTCCAATAAGGAGGTGGGATGAGTGGATGCGATAATGTAGGTGGTAGGGATAGACGAGGTAAGTGACGTGTAGAAAGTGTGACAGACCAGAGGGTGAAAGGTAAAGTGGGTGGAGGACAGGTGTTGAGTCAGGATTCTGACGGTCCAACGTCAAATGATAATCAAATAAAATAAATGAACTAAAGTCCCTTTATCCTTTTCTATTTTGCAGGGGCGCAAGAAAGTGGTTTTGGGGTAAGCCTCCTTTCATCCCACAATGAACTTGGTGATGCCACGTATCCCCAAGAGAAAACCACAGTTTAAATTGCGGGACCGCCCTTAGAAATTAAACCTTATGTAACTTCGCCCCCCACAATCTCACTTGACTATTGATCTTGAGAACTCATGATCCACGATACTTCAGACCCGATCAACTTGGTACTCTTGCCATATTTATCCCTTCCCTGCCATATTTGGTCCCTTTCCTAGTTTATCAGGCTTCCAAACCAATTTAGCGTTCCGCTAGATTATGAAATCTGATCCATCAAGCTTCCTTGCAACTTTTCATGGCACCATAATCCCTAAGGAAGTAAAATTAGTCTGCCTGTAACAAGAGAAGTCTATAAGCTCTTCACTGAAAAAACTATTAATTGTAAATGGTAAAATGATTTTGAAATTCGAAGAAATTTATTCACAAAATCTATCGGTCTTCGTATAGATCTATTTACAGAGATATTATTAAAAAGTTTGATGGAATTTATTACCTTGCAAATAACAATAATTATTCAAATCATTAACTTTAGCCAATCATAAACGTCATTAACAATTCGACGGTTCGACGTTCGAAGGCTTTTAATGTAAGAGGAAAGAAATCTCCTGAAGGCCGAATTCACAGAAAGGTTAATCTCTTATTAATCAATTTTATGTTTCAATTAATCATGTTTTAAACATTGAGTTAGCCTTAAGTACTTCAACGATTTGATAGTTCGGTGGTTTTTGAACTCGATCATTGTTAAAACTCTCGGAGTGAGGTGGCATAGATTATGTCATTGTTGATGACGTGTTAAGAAAAGAGAGGTGCCATGTGTCACTTGAAAACGTGTGAAACATCCGACGTAAATGTCAAAAACAAGTGCCACGTGTCAACCCAAGAAACGATTTAAAAAATACATGTCCCATGATGCATTCGTAATTCCTTTAGGAATTATCATGAGTGACTATCTTCGGAACTTCAAATTTTTAGGGTTTTTATTGTTTAGATTTGTTGGAATACCCGAAGCATGAAGAGACTGTTAAAGATTTCCTTTTAAAACTCGGGAAGCTTCTACACTTCAGAGATCATTAGAACCGTTCGATCAAATTAGACTAGCTCATCGACGATAGATATTGTAAGAACCTTATTGATAAATAATATCCAATGGATTTATTTTTAAAATTAAAAGGCAATTCTCTAAGTTTTTTTCTTTTTGTGTAAAATTTTTATTTCTAAGAGGCAAAATCTAAAGTTCAAAAGCTCAAAATTATACGTATTCCAACAGAGTCTTAGAATTTTCTACAAATCCATTCTTAAGACCCTCGCATCTCATTTTATATCATTTCTCTTTCTCTGAGAATTGGTGTGACTCGATCCATGTCTACCAAGGATTGAATGGAATGGGAGAGTGAAGAATCATATCATTCACCAATGGATCTTATTCTCTAGGTACATTCACCACTCCTAAAATTTACCGCAAATTTTCTCCCTGGTGTTATAATTTCATAGTCCAAGGACACACTCATCGATGGTGAATTATACAATGGTTGTTTCTCACATTCTGGCATCTAATTGAAATAGAGAAAACTATTACAAATAGGCATCATTGTTGATGGCGTGCCCAAACCTATTAACTTCAACTTGTTTCAATCATGCATGCTACATCATACTCTTACTACACAAGAAAAAATTAAATAATGAATAACACATCCTGGAATGAGAATCAAGATATTTGAGATTAAATGAATTGATTCCAGAACATGTCTCTACTTATAGAGGATTCTTGGTGAATGATATTCTTAAACTCTTAATTCATCAAACTTTTCTTTGTATGTCTCGGACAAAACGATCATTCGTGAACTTGCAAGTGCTTAATTTCTCAATCTGAAGGCATTGACTTTTTTCTGTCGTGTGGGATGAACGTGGAACACGCCAAATATTCAATCGAGGACATACATTTTCAGACCAAGATCCACACCTTGTAGATCAAGATTAAAGGCCCACAATGAGAAAGGAAGGTGAGGGAGAAAGGAATGGGAGGGAGGTACAAAGATATTTATAATAGGTTGAGGGAAATTCAAATCATAAAGGCGGTGGGGAAAATATGATTAGATTGGATATGGAAAATCTTGAAGGCTATATGGAAAATATTAACACTAGAAGACTCTGATAAAGAAGGCACTGAAGAGGAATATGAAGAGGCAGAATTTGACTATAGAGAAGAACTATTGAGTGCTATATAATTTATAAAAAGATAAAAGAAGAAAAACAAGTCACTACAGGTGGAACTAAAAAGAAAATAGGAAACACAAAATTCCAACTTTCAAGAACTAGAGCAGATGATCACTAAGTTAAAAATTCAAGTTGAAGAAGACAAAATAATTGAAGAAGCACTCAAAGAATGATTAGAAGAAAGAGACAAGATCATTGAAATTTTGGAAGCAGAGTTTGTCACATTAAGAAAATATCTTCAAAATAAAAATATACAAAACAACTCAAAAGTTTTGGATGATATTATCAACAATCAAAGGCCAAATCATGACAAGTCTAGACTTGGATACAATCAAATAGAAAGGGGATAAATCTAAAAAACAACAGATCAAGAAACATATCCAAGGATTTATGCAGAGACAGTCAAAGGAGACAAGAAGTTTTACAAAGAATATCACAGGGACACTCCTCCACCCAGAAGATTCACATTTTAGAATCAACGGCAGTCAGAAACAAGCAGGCCTCAAGAATAAGAAGGATTCAGAAGAGTAACTCCTTTCAGAATATATTCAAATCCCAGGTATGAAACTATTTTCTTTGGTTTATGTTATGCATGTACTAATTTTGGACATAAAGTTGTAAATTGCAGAGAAACAGAAACAAAAACAACTTTGAAAATCATGCACAAAATGGTTATCTAAGAAGGCCTAGTGAAACATAGAGAAGATGCTACAACATGTTTGAATCCTTGAGCACTGAAGTGGAATGCTACAAGTGAAGCAATTTTGGAAACATGGCCAACGATTGTACAATGACAGTCTCTCCTAGAGAATCACAATATAATAACAACAATGACAGACATGAACCTCAACAAAGAATATGGATAAGAAAGAAGAATCAGTACAACAATGAAGAATGCACATTTTCTCTACAAGATAAACACAAGAAATGTGGTTGGTATGTAGACATTGGCTACTCAAAGCACATGAAAGGTGATGATGACATGTTTCTAACATTGAGAAAGGAAAGAGATGGATCAGTCTCCTTTGGAAACAACAACTCAGCTAGAATCATTGGAAAGGGTACAATCAGAATTGGAAACAAGGATACCAAGGCAGAAAATGTTCTACTAGTGGAAGATATGAAACATAATCTTCTAAGTGTAAGTCAAATGTGTGACCAAGGTCACAAACTTATGTTCAATCCACAGAAGTGTGAGATAAAAAAAGAAGGTTCACGCAAATTGGTTGCAACAACTGTAAGAACTTCAACCAACGTATATGTATTAAGTGAAATTGGAAATGAAAAGTGTTTTCTAGGAAAGTAAGATGAATTTTGGCTATGGCATAGAAGAATGAGTCACATAAACTTCGAAAACCTCATCAAAGTCAGAAAAAAAGAAGCAGGCAGAGAAATGCCCCATATCACAAAGCCAACCAACACATTTTGCAAGCATTGTTAACAAGGAAAGCAACAACAACCAAGTTCAAATAAATGGAATACTCCAAAACAAGACCACTAGAAATTGTCCATACTGATCTAGTTGGACCAACTATAACAAATGGTTTAAAAGGTGAGAAGTACGTTATGTTATTGTTTGATGATTATACAAGAATTACTGCAGTCTGTTTTCTTAGGAAGAAATCAGAAGCATTTGAAAACTTCAAGGTATACAAGGAAATGGTTGAAATTGAAATGGATTCAAAATAAAAAGTTTGAGATCGGAAAATGGAGAAGAGTTTACTTCAAAGGAATTTATGGATTTCTGCAGCAATCATGAAATAAAAAGGAAATTCTTCATTGCTAGGACATCTCAACAAAATGGAGTTGTTGAATGAAAAAACAGGACAGTACATGAAATGGCCCGAACAAGGTTAATGGACTCTAAGTTGACAGATGTTTTTTGGACACATGCAGTGCATACAACAGTTCTCATTCAAAACAGAGTAATCCTCTGAAAAACAATGACAAAACTCCCTACGAGATATGGAAAGAAAGACCAACAAATGTGAAGCACTTTAGAATTTTTGGAAGCAAACGCTACATCAAAATAGAATATGGCAGAATGGGAAAGTTTGATTCTTGTGTGGACAAAAGAATACTTTTTGGTTACTCGAGTACAAGGAAAGCATACAAATGTTACAATCTAAAGCTCAACAAAGTTGTGTAAAGCATCAATGTAATAGTTGATGAGACAAGTGGACGAAAATTAAAGGAAGAAGAAAAAGAGTCGGTGGAACGGGTTTAAGAAGAAGTAAAGGATGAAGAAGCAGCAGAAGGGGAAAATGAAGAAGATTAGATACAAGTAGAATAGAAATTTCATCAAGTACCTCCAAAGACACCTAGAAAATGAGTACAGAAGAAGCATCTTTCAAATCAAATTATCAGGAACAAAGATGCACGAATTGAGACTAGAAGAAGAATTAGTTCACCAAAATCACTGCACCCATCACTCTTATCTTCGATTGAACCAAAATGTTTTGAAGAACCTAGGAAGGATGAATTCTAGAAAAACACTGTGAATGAAGAGTTGGATCAAATAGAGAATAATGACACTTGGGAATTAGTTCCAAGACCAAGGTACAAGAATGTAATCGACACAAAGTGGGTTTTCAGAAATAAATTAAATGAAGATAGGCAAGTTACCAGGAACAAAGATATTTTGTTATGTAAAGGATATGCACAGGTTTAAGGTATTGAATTTGAAGAGACTTTTTCCCCAGTCGCCAGAATGGAAGCAATCAGATTGATCCTAGCTTATGCATGCTCCCAGAATGTTAAAGTGTATCAGATGGACGTGACATCATCCTTTCTAAATGAGGAACTAGAAGAAGAAGTCTACATTGAGGAGCCAGAAGAATTTCAGTTGTCAGAGAATGAATATTATGTGTGCAGATTGAAGAAGGACTTGTATGGTATAAAACAACCCACCAGAGCATGGTATTCTAGACTGGATAGATATCTAAATCAACAAGGGTTCAAAAAAGGAAATGTAGATAACAACCTCTACATCAGGGTAACTCAATATAGCATTTTATTAATTGAAGTTTATGTTCAGGATATTATTTTTGGAAGTGATGATGACAGGTTAAGCCAAAAATTTGCAAAGGATATGCATAATGAATTTGAGATTTCATTACTTGGAGAACTATCCTTCTTTATGGGTCAAAGAAACCAAGGCATTTTTATTTATCAAACAAAGTATATTAGAGATATGCTAAAGAGTTTTGGAATGGAATATTTCAAACCAGCCAATACTCCTATGTAAACCAATTGCAAGTTAAGCAAAGATGATGATTCAAATTCTGTAGATTAGAGGCAACACAGGTCAATGATTGGAAGCTTACTTTATGTTACAACATCCAGACCAAATGTAATTCAAGAATTTGGACAGGTGGCATGATTTCAAGAAGCACCAAAGGAATCACATGTTCTATAAGTAAAGAGGATATTCATATATCTCAAGGGCACATAAGAGTTTGGATTATGGTATCCAAAAGGAAAGTATTTATCACTTATTTCCTACACAGATGCAGATTGGGCAAGTTTCATTGATGAGCGACGAAGCTCTAGTGGATAAACATTCTACTTGGGTGATTGTTTAGTATCTTGGATAAGCAAGAAACAATCATCAATATCATTTTCTAAAGCTGAAGCAAAGTATATTGCAGTAGAAACATGTTGTACATAGGTTCTATGGATGAAACAAACTATGACAGATATACAGGTTGAGTATGATGATCCCATTCCAATATATTGTAATAATACAAGTTCCATCAATATCTCAAAGAATCCAATGATGCATTCCAATATGAAGAGCATTCCAATCAAGTATCACTTTCTACGAGAACAGATTGAAGAGAAGAACATCAGAGTTGAATATGTGGGAACAAAATAACAAGTTGCAGATATATTTACAAAACTGCTTCCAAGGGAATCCTTTGATTATCTTCACCAAAGGCTCAGAGTAATTTATACTCCAAAATGAATGCTTTTGAATGCTTATCTTATATGTCATAGATTTACACAAGGAAGCACCATACAGAGGACAATTCATCTTGGGGGAGTAGTTTCGGGAAGATTTCAGTCAGGGGGAGAAACCCCAAGGATAGTTCAGTTAGGGGGAGCAACCTCAGACAAGAAGTTACCTTTTCCATTGAATTCAAAGGGGGAGAGATTCATCAGATGCATGATAAAGAGTTATATGCTTGGAGAGAGAGCACAGAGGCATGGTCATAGGGGGAGCATGAGTGATATAATGATATGACTTCAGTATTGCATCATAGACTTACCATTAATGCCAAAGGGGGAGATTTTTTATTAATTGGGTTGGTTTTCATTGATGTCAACCCTTGAAGCAAGTCCGGTAGAAAATTCTAGTATCCCCAATAGTATGGTTAAGGGACTTCTGTTTGATTGATGTATAATGGTATTAACTTTAATATATTTTCAGGTAATACTATTCTAGATGGATGGTACATTTCATGCCATTTCTAGTGATATGTGGAACGCTAGATAACTCCTCACGATCAGATAATTATGGCCTTGTGAATTTGGAGAACTCTCGTGAGTTATCTAGAAGGTCAAAGAAGTCAAATTATTCTAGAAGCTCATAGAAGAAGTTGACTAGTCAAGTGGGTGAAACTAGGAGTTAATCATGAGTTAAGTTGTTGCAATAATAAAATAATTAAAAATAATTTAGTTGCAACTAGAAGTGGAGAATTTACTATTTATAGAAAAGTGGGTTAGAAGTGGACAAGTGATTAGAAGTGGGTTAGCACTAAAAGAAGGAAATTGGGTTAAGTTGGTTAGAAGGTAACCCCTTGAGGAAGCTACATGGAAGTATAAATAATAGAGAAAATCTCTTCTATTAGCACCTATTGAGCACATTGAATATCTATCCTTGTGTAAGGTTTAATACAGGTACTCATTGATACATCTAAAGTTATGCAAGTCTGAGGTAGCATCAAGGGTTGATGGAGAAAGTTTCAGAATTGTAGAAATACTAAAAAAAAACCTAGTTTTTGAGGTGTGCATGGGATGCAGTGGAGAAGGGCGCATACATACACAAATTTTCAATATAACAAGGCGTGTACATGTGGGAAAAGCCACGAAAACTTGAGGAGATGAAGATGCCAAGTCTCTAGAGTCTAAAAGAAAGCTCCCATGAAGGTCTACAATGATCAGGTACAACCGATCTATCTACAGGTTCAAAGGTATTCTTATTTATATGTGTAGTTAGATATTATTGTATACATGAGATATGGTTATGGGGGTTTGAATATTTTCCCTAGAGAGGTTATTGGTTACATGGCACTTACTGTATAAGTCAGATCTACATAAATACAGTGTTGGTACAATCAATATTTATCATTGGTACATATTGTTAAGTGTTGAGGCACATATTGTATTTCTTGGAATATGGTTAAGGGTTTTTGTGGTACATGGTTGAGAGCTTGTATTTGTGAAGTGGTTTTGAAGTCATTGATGTATTGAGAGGTTGTTTATCAATAATGGTTTGTTGTCTAGTCCATGTGAGGGTTATTGTACTTGTTCATGATTATACACACTTGTATGGTACATGACTAGAGAGATATAGATGCATTTGGTTAAAGGATATGTATGAGGATGTATGCATAGGAACAATTTATAGTCTGGACACAATGACAGGTTGCAGGTTGATGTGATAAGGGCTGTTAGGCGGAAATATTGTCGTTTAATTCCGTTGTAGTATTTTCCCAACTATTTAATTTGTCAATCTTAGGTTCATAGGCTTACGAAGCACACACACTATATATGCAGGACTGAAGTAGAACTAATCTAATCTAAATTGCTGAAATGAAACTAATCTAGGAAAGCATCGAAAGACTAACTAGGAAAGCGAGAAATTGCATAAGGGAGAAAAACAATACAACATGTGAAGAGTTGAACGACAAATGACATATGTGATCTCACACAATATATCAATCTCAAATTATATTACAAGAGTCAAATGACAAAGCATGAAAGAATAACAAAGCTAAGAATCCCCTTCTAAGACTTCAAGCTGATCTAAGTCTAATCCCTCATCTCTAACTCCAACTTCCCAAATTATCCATTACATGATGTCTCACCCCCCCGAATGATATGATGATCCTCATGAAGAGAGAACACTCTCTTATATACATGAGAGTCTTGAAGAGTGTCATAATTATAGATCCACTATTCTCTCAACCATTCTCAGCTAATTCCCCATTATTAGAAGATATGATCCCTTCAAATCCTCCACACATCTCTCACATATCTTAGATAAGATATGCCATCCAAATCTTTCATGATCTTCTCCTTGAGATATCTTTCAAATATTCAAAGTTTGAAGATGTAATTCGAATTTGAGGATAGGTGGTGAATTTAGAGATGAAAATTGAATTTGAGGCTAGGTGGTAATATTTGACTTTGTTGAAATCTTCTAATATACCTGCACTCATCATCAAACTCATCCAACCTTGATATATAATGAAAATATGTCATTTTTCTAAGATTTCATCATAAATTCACTTATAATAATTAAAATGAATACAATGAAATATAATAAGGAGAAACCTGCTATCATTGGCGGGAAATGGTATGATGGAAAGATGGAATAATGGTAATGAATATGTGGTGAAATAGTTTAGTCCCCTCTAATGAAGTGGTTGCATATCCTCATGCAATCCGGTTGCAGGTTATATGGAAGGAATGAGAACATGGCAAGGAAATTTTCCAAAATATTCAAGTCAACATATAAGGAATTGTGTGATTAAAGCTTAGAAAAGAACATACCTCCGCTTACCCAAAACGTAGATGTAGTTGTTGCAACTGTTGGATCAGGAAAACGTGACTGGCGTTGTAGTTGCAACTGCTGTAACTACTGAAGAAAAGAATATCTAACTATGAGTGATGGAAGATGGAAGGTGTCACTACTACACGATCAGGAAAATGGAACTGTTAATGCTATTGCTGCTGTAACTGGATCATGGGAAGTGAAGGAATCTGAACTGCTACTGCTGAATCATGAGAAATGTGGAAGGTAGAGAATATGGAATTGTGGTACTCTCATAGATCCGAAAACAAACTGCTGTAACTACTGAGGGGATCATGAAAATGTGTATAGTCTTCACCCACTACAAAAACGATGGTACAATTATCATCATGCGAATGAATGTGTCGATGTCGAGCATGAAGAGAAATCATTGGATTACCGACCATTGATGAATGTCGTTAACCAATGCGAGACAAACTCACCAGTGATGTCAATGAGTGTCAAGGTACCCGAGTACATCTTGTGAAGTGCGAATAGATGGGCTGATGTGGATCCACTTGCAAGCTCTAACGATCAAGGGACATTGATGTATTCCCATGATTGCTAGCGAGAGAGCTTTCCATTAAGGCATGCAAGCCTCAAGGTACTCAAAAAGGAACTCTAGTCTATATCCCAAATAAGGTGTCGAAGTCGATGGGGCAAGACTGTTGAAAGTTGGGCCTTAAGGAATACCACATCAGTCAACATGAGTTTATAAAAAGAGTGGTAGGACTATGGATGTAAAGATCTCAGTAGCAACAGGATTTATGGCAGGGAAATGTAATCATGGAAAAAGGGAGTTTGTTTTATTCAGAAGGAAAACTGGAAAGGAAAAAATGAACTGAAAAAGATAAGGGAAATGATGTATGCAACTCAGAAAAATAGGCGTGTTAAAGCATGAAGGTTAAGGCAATGGAATATGGCTTCAACACCAGGATGATTAATCGAATTTGAAGGAGAAATGGGATAGTGTCACAACATGAAATTTGACAAAATGCGGAAATAATAGTGTATCAACATGGTCATTGTGTAACAACAAACACCAAGATGTGTAAAACGTTTCTGTGTAGCAGCAAAATGTTGTTGTGTATCAGCAAAATGTTGTTGTGTAGTAGTAAAATATTTATGTGTAACAACAAAATGTTGCTGTGTAGCAACAAAATATTTCTGTGTAATTGTGTAACAACAAAATGTTGGTGTGCATCAACAAACGTCATGATGTTTCTGATGAGTAACAACTCCTTCAAGCTGTCTAGCAAACATGTTTTGTTTTTTTAATATTGTGATTCTTGAAGATCACTGTGGCATGGAAAATGAGCGTCCTATTCCTGCAATCAGTCTTTAGTACTAATCCTGCAATCAAAACTTCGTGAGAGCATTACAAAACATAAAATGCAAGAGATAAGTACAAATGCGAGCTAATTGAAATAGAAAATAAATGCAATCATACCTGTTGTCCGCACTTGTTGGTTTCGTTATTGATTGTTGCCAAAGTGACTTAAGAAAAACAAAGGAGTATTAAATCATAAAAAAAAACATGTATTGAAATTGTTTTCATAAATGAATTAAAATGTCCATTTGCAATTTTATTTTTGTTTGTTTTTGGTTTTAAGTTTGAATTGTTTATATATATATACAATTTGTATTTCATTTATTTATTTCTTTTTCTTAGAAAAAACAAAAAAACAAATAAATAATTTTTGTTATTATTATCTTATAAAACAAACAAATAAATGTTTTTATGTTTATTATTATTATAAAAAACAAACATAAATAAAATGTTATATATTTTTTATTTTTATTTTTTTTATGGTTTTTATATATTGTTTTTTTTTAAACAATCATAAGCAAAATCAAAACAATAATGCAAAATGGAATATTATTAAAAGAGATTATCATTGTTGTTGTATTCTGCCCATGAGAAAAAGGGATAGCCGACTGATTATCATATTATTATTATTATTATTTTTTTATTTTTTTTTCCTGTCAAAACTTATAAGCAATGTCTTCAACCAGATTGGTCCACATATCGTCGTTCTCATCACTGTTGGCTCCATTATCACCACATCTCCACCATTTCTTTGTCAATTTGTAATCGACAGATTTCCTGAATGGCTTCCTTTGCAACAATTTTTGGATCCTTCTCATTGCATATCACTGGTAGCCTGTCATAGTAACCAAGTTTAACAGCCAAGCTACATCAAAATCCAAAGATCTAGTCCTCCGTTGAAAAACCAGCCATCCCGAAATCTGACTTCTGCATGTTACGAAAAATCATAACTGCTCTAAACCAAGCAAAATTTTCAAAAACCGCTTGCAATTCAACTAAATGAGACCCTTCTACACAAAACCCGTGTGTCGGAGTTTTGAAATTCGTCACTATTTGCTCAAAAATTCCATCCGAAGTTGACTGTCTGCAAATGGACGTCAATTGCCAAACAATTTTCAGAGCAATCACAAAAATTATTATTCGTCCAGAAAGAACTAATAAATAATTCTTGGAATGTATGGATGCATCTTCATGGTTGCTCATGAGTGGATAATAAATTACACCAATTGGTTATGATTGTAAATATTTGATAATATCAACAACATGAAGAAATCAGAAGAAAAAGTGAAGAGAAATAGGCTCAACAAATTTCTATTTATTACTAGCATCGATTTTAATCATTTAATGGTCTAATGGATGATTGATTCAGGATCTGGAGTGAATGTTAATTAATGGTGCCAACATATTAGTAATATCAACCTATGGATATGGATAATCACAATCCTGCCACCAACCATCGTAGAGATTTTTGGTAGATAAAAACCATGGTAAAGAGGGTATATTGTTGCAAAGATCTCGCAACTGAATCATGATTTTGATTTTATGCAACAATAATTAGGTAAGACAGAGAAAGAATAGTTGCACGATCATGATTTGGTTCTGATTTTTCGATCAACAACCCAATTATAATTCCTGATATGAAGCTCAAATTTAAACATGGAAATCGGAGAAGCAAATCAAAGCTTCTTAATTATCGAAAAAGATAAGAACTATAACATGAGTTGCATTGGGATCCTCATTCATTGGGAAACTAGGGTAGTTTGCTTATTATCACAAATCTGGAGATAGATCTCTAAAACAAAACTATTTTGTTGTTGTTGTGTTGCAATTTTTTTTTTAATGATCGTAAAGAGAGACGAGATCTTGATTGAGCGGTTTTGAAGCGTTTGAGGGTGTTTGCATTTGGTCAAATGCATGGATCAAGTGTTGCATAGAATTACTACAGGTTTTACATGGGTACTGCAACTCAATTGAGAGCAAATGAGACACACACATTTTCAGCGTGGAAGGATCCAGACAAAAGATGACATTGCTGCCATTCAAACCAGAAACTATTGCAACAGGAAACAATTTTTTTTGCATAGTTTAAATGGAATTCAACCGACCATAGTTTAGCATTGTTTTTAGCATGAAAAATGCAATTTGATTTTATTCACCTAATGTGTATTGTTTTTATTTTGCAGGTTGAGGATGGATGCGCAACAAAGATTTTTATTTTTATTTTATTTTATTAAATGAAAGCAATAAGTTTTAAGAAAAATTTAAATGAAATTTTGAGCAAATGGAGACAAGTTTATTGAAAATTGTAGGCGAAAATGTTCGTAGTTTTATTGTTTTCAGATCTGCAAATTTATTCAATCACTGTTAAAAAAAAAACGTCATTGTTTCAGCATATAAAATTTTGTTGTAACAACGACTGTCTTAGCATGTAAAAATTTCACTGTTTTAGCATGTTGTAACAACATGTAAAAATTTCATTGTTTCAGCATGTTGTAATAGTGCAAATTTCATTATATCAGCATGTTGCATCAGCCTAAAAAAATTATGCTGCATCAACATGTTGTAATAGCATGTTAAATTGGTTTTATTGTGATTTACTATTAAGCATGTTTTGCAAAAACATTCATTCTTGAAATCCAAATCATCCCTATTTTTTGATCCTCGCGATCGCTCGAAGTGTGAGGGAGAGCATACTTATTTAAAAATAAATAAAAATTAGAGCAAAAGTGTTGTTTTATTCATTAGCCTACCTACTCTATGATAATTAAAACTTAAAGATTAGTTATGTGTAGTCAAACTTCCAATGGAGCCAAGCACGCAACAGTAACAAAAATATATTCATGTGAAAATTTTCAAATGCAATATAGAAATTTACATGAATAAACGAATTTTGTTGTTGTAATGACAAACTAACTAAGAAACAAAATTTATTTGATCGAGTGCTTACCTAGAACCATTGCCAAATAATGCTTTCATAGGCGTGTTTTTCCTCGCTCAGATCTTGCTATAACTCCTCTTCATCTTCCTCAATCTCCTACTCGAATGATTGTTCGTCATCCAAGATGTAGGAGTCTTCAGATGTTGAATCCCCGTTTGTTGCTGGAGAAGTATTTGAATCTTTAATTGCTGTCAAGATCTCTTCTTCCTGAGAGGAGGAGATCCCGAATTTCGCGAGGATCTGAGTGAGCAGTTCCAAGCTGACACTCATTATTAAAACATATTGAAAAAGGGGTTCTTACAACACCCAAATCAAAAATTAAAAAAATGAAAATCATACTTGCTGAAACACATACTCTCCACAGTTGCGGAAAACACACTTGCTACAATTGAAATTCACACTTAAGAAAAAATGAAATTTGCGTAAATTGACATTCACACTCTAGAGATGGCAGGGAGAACATGAGGAGTCTCCACTCAAGTAGCTTCTATGACCCCTTACCAACACATGCAGACACACTTGCAGGAAATCAAACTAAACCTCAATCCATCGTGCTTCCCCGACAATGATGCCAAAATGTGAGGTGAAAATATTGTCTTTTAATTCCGTTGTAGTATTTTCCCAACTATTTAATTTGTCAATCTGAGGTTCATAGGCTTACGAAGCACACACACTATATATGCAGGACCGAAGTAGAACTAATCTAATCTAAATTGTTGAAATGAAACTAATCTAGGAAAGCATCGAAAGACTAACTAGGAAAGTGGGAAATTGCATAAGGGAAAAAAACAATACAACATGTGAAGAGTTGAACGACAAATGACATATGTGAGCTCACACAATATATCAATCTCAAATTATATTACAAGAGTCAAATGACAAAGCATGAAAGAATAACAAAGCTAAGA
>SNQJ01S0180431.1:8081-27480 GCA_010110895.2 Picea sitchensis | reverse complement strand
AAATTAAGAGTCGTGTATTGAGATTCTATATTGTCCAACCTACCGATAGTAGAGTGTGTGATCATATTGTCCAAGGTGTTGATATGAGGTGGTTTATAGGGTTCCACCATGGGTGATCTCACTGAAAAAGGATACCAGGTCCTAAGGACAAGGGAGTGTTAGGTGTTATATCTCTATGATATACATGCATGGTCCAACAATAGTATTGGGCTCAATATCTTAGGTCACCAACTAAAAAGGCTCAAGAATGCCCTTAGCTATACTATTTGATTTCCTAGGTACTATAGAGTGATCTTCTTGAGTGCTATTCTTGGTGTACTATAGAAACAACATAGTCAATTAGTTTATCTAAAGCTGGTTTCAATTATACCTAGGCAATTTTATATATACTCGAGGGTACATAGAAGTCATATTCTATATATAGGTACTATCTGATGCAGTACTGCTTGAAGGGGTACCAACATGTGTTACAAAGGTTTCCAACAATTTGATTTCACTTGTATTTCATACATGTATTCTTCCCCAACCACAGTTTTACTCATTGAATGACATATCACTATGTTATTTAAAGATGTTGGAACACATCTCTCAATTTTTTTTTTCAAAAATTTAGGAGCTCATTGACCCAAGAAAGAGTTCAACAATCATCAAAAAAATAAGTTACTTTTCAAGGTAGGGTTTGCAGCTGAAAACGTAAAATGATCATAACTTAAGTTATACTTCTCGTATTGGTTATAATGACACCAATTATGAAATTCCACTACTTCTCTTGATCTACTCGTGCTATTTTGATTAAAATTTGTGCACTCTATCAAAATATATCCAACTTACAAACCACATGTCCATCACCTGAAAAACCCTAAAAAGGGTTGGTTTTAAATCAATGATAACTCCAATTCCCTGACTCTGTTTTGGATTATTATTTATGAACTTGGGTATTTTTTTTAGAGGAACTTAGGCCTATGGATAGCTTCTTCAAAATATGCAAAAAATATTTCAGTAATCAACCTAAATGCTTCCATCCTCTTTTTTCTTGTAAAAAATATGCAAAAAGAAAAAAATTCTCAATTTTTGGCCTAAGAAAGAGCTCTGAAACCACTTGTAATGTACTTAACCCTAGTACTTCATATAAATCACATAGAATGTAATGTAATACTAGTTTAAAACTGAAAAACACAAGAGAAAATAGATAAATCATGAGAAATATATCTTGTATTAATGATATTAAAAAAAATAGAGTTATGCTCACATGACTCTTGAATGGGGCAACCTCCTAGAGAAAATCTCCAAATACAATAACAACTCTTGACAAAAAATTACATAACCTTCTACTCAATATATAATTATCAATAGAGAATCTTAACTACCTACGAGCCCATTTATAAGGAGGGTCTACTAACTAATTTGGGTCTTATTAATAAAGAGAATGTTTTTTACAATGAGTGACTATTAACTAACTATTTAGTGGGCCTTATTAAGGAAGGTGGCCTCATATATCAATAACACATGATAAGTAAGGGGGTTAGGGTAGGAAACTAATACACTACATAGGTAATGTCTGGTCTAGTATATGCCATAACTTACATCAATCTACCAACAACACTAGCATTGGGAACATGGGACATGTCCTCTATCTCTTGTTGTGTTTTGGGACAATGTTCTACAATTAAATTTACAACTACAAGAATAGAAAAGTTGTCTGGTTTACATTCCTCCATATTAAATCTATGAAAAATTATCTCAACATACTTCCTTTGGTTTAACCAAAGTTTCCTATTAACATGATTTCTTTTATTCTCAATCCCAAAATAAAATTTGTAGCACTAAGATCCTTCATGTCAAAATTAGAGGATAATTGAGACTTGAACTCCTTGATGATATCCTTGTTGTTTCCAATTAGCAACATATCACCAAGATACAATACTACAGAAATAAAGTGATCACTTTTGAGAATGTGTATTTCTTTGCACATAAGGAAATCATTTTTGTTCGAATAATGCATAGTATAGAAATTTTGTCAATTAATGCTACATGTCCTTTTTCTGCTCAACATGAAGACTTATATCATAATTCTACAAATTATAATAATTACATGTTATTCTCTTATGAATTATGTTTCCAATGAATATAACCATTCCCAAATCCGATATCTGAGATGAAATTTATGGATTCATGAAAAACCCACTTTCACCCTTTTTGTGCATTTTCTCCACTGGTGTAATTTTATTGAAATGCCAAATATGTCAGGAACTAAAGAAACATTTGTATGAGACATAGATAAAAATAATGACATAGAATTCATTACAACTCTAATATTTTCAATATGATGCACCAGTCAAATACTGTAGCAATTTGGAAATGACAACTTTGTCCTTTTTCACCTCTTTTTCCAGACTTATAATTTTTAGCAAAACTGACTATCTCACAATTTGTGCACTTATGGAAAATTTTCATTAAAACAAAATCATTTGTCTTAATGAGTAAATAAAATGCCCAGTCAAGTACATAAAATTTTCTAGTTTTTTGATCTAGGGTCACTTTTCCTCCTATGCAAATATCAAAAATCTAAAAAAATTGGCTCGGAATAGTGGATTTTGGCCTATTTCAATATCCCCATTCCAATCCCCTAAGGAATTATTCAGTTCCTTTATGGGTTATTTGTGTGTCTGCTTGTTGGACTCTCTCCAAGAGTTTTAGTTTAATCTAGATCTTTGCTAATGATCTAGACCCAGATCTTTAAAAACCATTATTTTGCAAGTTTTGACAAATCCAACCAAAAATGGACAATGGTCGTTTCTATCGATTTTGTATATCCCTCGGTGGAAAAAACCCATAAGTTTCATCTCAATCTGACTTAATTTTCTCCAGTTATGGACAAAATACAAAAACTGCTCCAGTTGATCTGCTCTATTAGCGATCGGTGATCGATGATCGATGATTTTCTTTGTGAACCAAACCTTCCCACCAATATGCCTGACGCCCAATCATCGACCATCGACCATTGATATTTTTTATCCACAAACCAAAAGTCACCCATGAATCTCGTCTATACCCAACCATCAGCCATTCGCCATCATTCATCCTCCCAAAAAAACCAAGATTGTTCACAAATCTTGTCGAACCATGACCATCGACAATCAACCATCCCTTTGTTGATGTGGAAATTATTTTGACATGGCATGACACGTGGATGATGACCTGGAATGAAACTTCATCCTAAGGCATCAACCAGGCTGATGTGGCATGACATGTGGATGCTGACATGGCATGACACATCATCACCTTCTTTTCCCCATTAGTCATCGACAATTTATCTTGGAAGAATATGAACTTCACACTAGATCTGTCGATCCTGAATCCATCGACCATCAACGATATTATATGTCCTTTGGTTGAAATTTAACACTTCTCCAAACTCGTCGATCCCTGATCCATCAACCATCGAAAATATTCAATGTCATATTCGATGTCATTTGGCCAAACTTTAACACTTCACCAAACTCATCGATCCCAATCCATCATCCATCGATGATATTCGATGCCATTTGGACGAACTTTAACACATCGCCAAACTCAACAATCCTCGATCCATCGGTCATCAAAGATCTTAGATGGCAATTTTCAACACTTAGAAAATTTTGGCCAAAATTGAGGTGAATCTGGGTTGTTGATCTCCCAGCCAAAATGATATTGACCGTTGATTTTCTCTGACTTCCAAAATGACCGTAAATGAAAACGGACCATCGATCTTCCTCCTTTTCCAACCCACCTAAATGAATCACATTCGTCGATCTGGTAACTTTTTCAAACATCAAAACTTTATCAATTTTTAATTTTTTCAAGGGTGAATCTAGGCGTTGATCTCGAAATCAAACATGATCTCAATTGTCGATTTTATGAACTTCCCTATGCTATAGTGGCCATTAAAATATGATTTTTTCAACTTTCCAAGTCGAATTCAGCTCTACAACTCTATAGATCAAATCCATTAAATTCTCTTAACAATTTTGATTCATTCTAACATGAACCTTGACCATGAATTTGGGGATTTGACTATGATTTTCTCTCATTTTTCCCCAATTTCACCATGGGAAAATATGTAGCAACGAATTTTACCCAAATTCGCATCGGTTCTTGACCCATATAGGTCCAATGTTGAACTAGTAGATTTGATTCCACTTTGTAACATACCCATCCACCAGTTGAGCATCGTTACACATGGAATACACATTTAAATTAAGATTTTATGCGTACTAATTTCTTGTAGCTTATCAACTACAGATCACACACAATTTAACCATTTGAATGATACCACATTCTTATATGCATCTAACAACATATTTTGAAACATGAATGCAACTATTCAAGTGAACAAAAAACACACATCATTCATGTAACCATTTACACAACGGAAATAACATAAGAACAAAACAAAAACACTCATTTGTTAATGATTAACCAACTATCTGCAAATGAAGGATGAACCTCCCAACCATAGTCATTGTTGTTCATTTTCTTTCAACAACAAGCCACCCCATAGATGAGGCTATGATCCATAAGGAGATATGGCCATCTTCGATGCATTATGGAAGAAACCACACCACTAAACTACATGTCGGTGCTCTAGTAGAACTAACACACTGGTGCTTTCATTTTAACAAAGTGAATCGGTAATTTTCTGTGCCATAAATTTTAGCACAACGGTGCATATTTGTTAACAAAATGATTTGGTGTGGTTAAGAGAACCACATCGGGAAAATATTGAATGATTTGGCATGCCATGGCATTTCATTGGATTCCCATTACTAGTGCTCTATACAAGCTAACATACCGCAACATGTAATGTTGGTGCTACAATAACAAAGTAGCAGCAATGTGTTTATATTAATGCATAGCATTTCTTAACTTGCAATAAAACAATTAAACCTAGTGGTGCCTTTAGGCATAGAAAACGCATTGGTGTTGTAAACAACATAACATCGAGCCAAATAGTTCACAATTTAATAATGCAGTGCATCTTATGGGATGCACCACTAAAATACACAGTGCTCTGATACAGATCTAGGAGTGGAACGAAATTGATTAACAGACTGAATAAAATAAACACAAAGATATGAAGAACAACACAGATATATAGTGAATACTATCTTCTATTAAATAAATGAACTAGGTTGAAACTGTAAAACTGTAGAACTGAAACACTTGCTCGAATGGTGGTAGTTATCTCTGAGAAGAGATGTGGTTGTTATGCGCATTTGTCTAAGAAGAATGATTACAATGAAGCTCCAGAGGCCTTTTTGATATTACTCATGAATGACAAAACCCTTGACATCCAAAAACCTAACCCTAGAAGGTGAAACGCCAAAATTCCTGTGGGCCCCTTTGGGTAGGTTGGTACCTTAACTTCTCGAGGTCGTAACTTTTTCATACGACCTCTGTTTCAGGTGTGTGATAGCTCGTTGGAAATTTATTTCAGAGAACTATGCATTGTGCCATCTAAATTTGACTCCGTCTACAATTTGAATGTGATGAGCAAACAAAACATTGTTTAGGTCTCCAAAACGACCCTGGAAGTACAACAATATGTGTTGACATGAAAACATACAAAATAAGCCAGTTGGATTAGGTGAGAGGCCACTAGTATCCACCTAGAATATGTCCAGGGTTTCAGACATCCCCAGAAGTGTAGAACCCGCAATTACAAAAGAATGTGTTGAACTAAAAATGGACAACAGGAGCCAATTGGAATGGGTGCTTGGCCACCAATATCTACCTAGATCAATCCTTCCCCCTTAGGAATCAATGGTCTCCATTGCATTGATTTCCCCCATCAAGTGAGGAAACTTATGTTGGATTTTTCCCCAGGTGAGCCACTTGCCTTGGTGGAGGAGTTTCCCTTCCTTGACAACCCGATAAAGCTGGATCCTTTGCTAGCGAGTGCCCTTGGCCTATGTGTCCACTATATGATTAGTGGATTCTTATTCCATGCAGCCAAGGTTGAGATATGTTGGTTTCAATTGTTCTGTGATCTCTGAGGTGTCCAATAATGATGAAAAATATGGCCGAAGGAGGTCCACATTGAACACTAGGTCCATACCAATGAAGGGTGGAGTATTGAGCTCAAAATAATTGCTACCCACATCCTTGGTGATAGTGTAAGGCACAAAGTCAAGTGGGAATAGCTTTCGATGTAGCCATGTGAGATGCTCCTTCTACAAATGTAACCAAACTTTGTCTCCAACTTGAAACTGGTGTGGTACCCTATCTTGATCATGGAACTTCTTGTACTTAGCATTGGATTTCTAAAACATATCCTAGACATGTTGGCGAATATGTTGAATCCGCTCAATGAATTTGGTGGCTTTATCAGTCTCAGACTGAACATGGGAAGATTATGTCTATGTGGTGGAAAGATGTAGTGAAACATCAATGGGACCCAAGGGTTGGAATCCCAGCCCCACCTGAAATGGGCTAGGGTCAGTGGAGCTATAGAGAGCCATGTTGTAACTGTGTTCATCATAGGGGATACTCTCATCCCATGTACGTGGATGCTTAGATTTGTACATGAGTATGATGTGCACACTCATTTGATTGACGACCTCTTTTTGGTCGTCTGTTTGGGGGTGGAAAGAAGTAGATTTAGTGAGCTTGGTGTCCAACAGTGACCAGAGACTTGACCAAAATGTGTTGAGGAACCTATTGTCCCGGTTGGAGATGATGGTCTGTGGTATCCCAAAATGGACCCACACTCGTTCAAAGAAGAGCTTGGCAGTATTTGTCACTGTGATATTCTTCTTGCAATATTTGAGGATGGCCATCTTCGAAAACCGATCAATGACCACAAATACGCAGTCATTTCCTTTCTTGGTGGATGGAAGGCCTGGCATGTAATCCATTGAGATGGATTACCAAGGCTTCTTGGGAGTAGGAAGAGGGGTGTATAAGCCTTGCTTCTTGATGGCTATCTTGGAAATGGCATAGACAATGCAAGATCTGATATACTTGTTGACGTCATGTCAGAGTTTTGGCCAATAAAAATGTTTTTGAATAATGACCAAAGTTTTCTCCATGCCAAAATTTCCTTCCATCCCACTGTAGTGGGATTCCCAAATCATCGTTGCACACTCACTTGTAGGAACACAAATATGGACTATATGGAATAATATTTTGTCCTGAATGTGAAAATCGATGACAGTCACGCATGTACCCAAGAGTTGATAGGTGGTGGCAAAGTTCAGATCTTGTTGATAAAGTTGGGGCCACTCATATGCCTCATGTCCACAGAAATGGAGCACAGTGGTGAGGGAAGCCATGGGAGGTCAACTAAGGTATTCAACAACACGATTTGAGATCTTTGTCTTATACTTGATGTTGATATGGATCTGATTCAGGTAGGTGGACCACTTCTGATGGCAGTCGTTCTGCAATTTCCCATGTGTCAGTATGAACTGCAAAGGTTTGTGATCAGTGTGGATGATCGTATCCTTTCCCAGAATGTAATGTTTCCATTGACGATAGGATTATACGATGGAATACATCCCTTTGTCATAGGTGGGGTATTTTCGTACAATATCTGAGAGTGTCTCACTATGGTATGTCGTCGTATGACCATGTTGAGTGAGAAATGTGCTTACAACATAGTCAAATGCATCAGTCTTAATCGTGAACGATTGTTGTAGATCCGGAAAGAAGAGTACTGGATCTGAGCACAAGAGATGTTTTAGATCATCTAATGCTCATTATTGTTCCTTCCCCGACACAAACTTTTCCCTACCACAACCCTTGGTCACCTGGTTGAGGGCCCATGTAATATGGGAGAATCCCAACATGAACCGTCGGTAGAAGTTGGACAGTCCCAAGAAGCTTTGAAGCTCGATTAGTGTGGCTAGAGTTGGCCAGTCACAGATGACTTGGATATTAGCTAGATCAACATGTACCCCATTCTCATCAACAATGTAGCCCAAGTATTGGACCATTTTCATACCAAAAGAGCATTTTTCCAAGTTGGCATATAGCTTTTGTTGTTGCAGAGTGCTCAAAACCTGTTGAATATGTCGCATGTGCTCCTCCCACATTCTGCTGAAGATGAGGATGTCATCCAAATATACCACCACAAAAGAGTTGGTGAAGGGTCTCAATACATCATCCATCAACCTCATGAAAGTGGTTGGTGCATTTGTTAAGCCAAAGGGCATGACCAACCATTCGAAGAGACCTTCTTTAGATTTAAAGGTTGTCTTACATACATCAGTTGGTTCGATAGGAAACTAGTGGTAGCCATACTTTAGGTCAATCTTGTTGAAGAAATTTTCCCCCTTGAGTTGGTCAAGAAGGGTATCAGTTCTTAACTATGATTTTTTTTAAGGCTTTGTAATCAATTCAAAGTCTCCAATTCTCGTCCTTCTTTTGCACCAATATAATCAGGCTTCTACAAGGGGAGGAGTTGGGTTTGATGTGGCCCTTTTGAAGAAGCTCCTATATCTGACGCATTTCATCATTTTCCATCAGCGAGCAACAATAGACTGGTCCATTAGGTAGAGGTGCACTGGGAGTCAGATCAATTGGATGCTTGACTTGGTAGTGCGTCGGTACCTCGGTGGGTGAGGAGAATATGTCTATGTATTCTTCCATGATCCGTCCACTTTATTTTACTACAAAGAGAGGCTCTATGTAGAGGCCATGGATGTGGTGGTGACTTTTGGATTACTATGAGCACGGATCACAAAGAATACAAACTTCTCAGTCTGTGAAATGACCTTACTACATTGCTTAGCAGAGATTAAAGAAATAGCAGTAGCGGCGCTACCTCTGGTATCCTATACAATTGTCTACCCAAAGTATTAATAACACTGTGGGGTCTAGACTCATACACAACATGATGCTTCCACAAATATGATTTTCCTAAAAGGACATCACAAAATTGAAGGGGAGAAATATCACACAATACCTCATCTTTGAAAGGCTTGATGTCGTAGGGAAGACGACACTAGGGAAGTGTCATTGGAAGGTCCAACTGTTTGATGACCTCTGCTGAAATCAGGTTCTTCTAGATGCCTCTATCGAAAATGAAATGAAGAAGAGCCCCCTTTACCCACATTTGTGATTGAAAGAGGCGTTCCCCTTCCTTTAGTTCTTCTGGTTCGCTTGGTTGGAATTTAGTGGTTGCGACAGTGGCACTGGTTTCAACATCGATGATCTGCTTCCCTCCTTCGAGATTTGATTCAAAATCAGAATTGGCCTCCGACTCAGAAGCTTTCACTCGACCACAAGTGACTTATTGGAACAACATTCTTTAGTGTTGTGCCAAGGGATTTTCTGGTACTCACACCATTTTCCTGTGCCATTCTTCATCTTCTCATTTCCCTTCTTGTGTTGCGTCTTGGACCGGTTGTCCTGAGAGTGGCCATCTCTTCTCTGTCCCTTTTTGTGTGGGTTGGGGCCGCCTTTTCCCTACTTCGGCTATGAGGAGTTTGCAGATCCAAACTCTCGCCTCTTATGCTTAAATTTATGCTCGATCTTGACAGCGTATCTATAAGCCATACCCAATGAGGTGATGTCCAGAAAATCCATTTATGTTTGGATGTATTTATGAAATCAACCACAGTATTTGAGCACCATATGTCACTTAGAATATTTGATACCCAATTTGGTGCACAGGGTGTGGAAAATATTGGTGAAATATGGTACTATTTGGTCCCTTTCTTGATGCAGGGTGGTCCATATGGTGTACTAGTCCTCGTAGCTTACAACATGGTAGTATTGTTCTTTAATGGCATCCCAGAAGGAATCCCATGTGGGGGAAACCACAAATATTTCATATTCCTCTATGGCCCTTTACTCAGAGTAAGTGTCCCACCAGTCCTTAATATGGGGGATGACCTTGAGGAGTCCAAAAGTAATATTTTCCCTATTGGAAAAATTGTGGACCGAAAAATACCCTTCGAGCATATTCAACCATTTATCTACAACATCCGCATATATCAGTCCTTCAAATAATGGAATATCAAAATTTACCTGTACCTTGAAGGGGGTTGCATGCTCGCTTTATTAAGATTCTTCTCTTGTCGGCAGCCGTCGAAGGATCTGCGCAAAGTTGTCCATCATTTCGTTCCTTTTTCATGCAAGGGCTTCCTCGAGCAACATTTTAAAAGGATCTCTTGATCCATCATCTTTATTTTCATCTCCCATGGGTTGTTTTCAGGCTCGGCGCAACCGATCTTACAATGGCTCAATTGGTTTGAGTCCCAACTTCTTGTACCTAGATCTTGTCGGGGGCATACATGAAGAAAAATAAATGCAGAGAAGATCACTCTAATACCACTGATATGGATCTAGGAGTAGAACAAAATTGATTAACATAACGAATACAATAAACACAGAGATATGAAGAACAACACAGATATCCAGTGAACAATATATTCTATCAAATAAATGAAATAGGTTGAAACTGTAAAACTGCAGAACTAAAACACTTGCTCGAATGGTGGTAGCTATCTCTAAGAAGAGATGTGGTTGCTACACGCATCTGTCTGAGAATAATGATTACAATGAGGCTCCATAGGCCTTTTTTATATTACTCATGAATGTCAAAACCCTAGACATCCAAAAACCTAACCCTAGAAGTTGAAACGTCAAAAGGCATGTGGGCCCCTATGGGTAAGTTGGTACCTCAACTTTTCGAGGTCGTAACTTTTGCATATGACCTCCGTTTTAGGCACGTGATAGCCCGTTGGAAAGGTATTTTAGAGAGATACACATTATGTTGTCAAACTTTGACTCCATCTACAATTTGACTATGGCGAGCCAAAAAAATATTGTTTAGGGATCCAAAACAGCCCTAGAAGTACAACAAGATGTCCTGACATGAAAACATACAAAACAAGCTAGTTGGATTAGGAAGATGTGTAGGGATTTAGACATCCCTAGAAGTGTAGAACCCATAATTACAAAAATATGTGTTGAACTAAAAACGGACAACATGATCCAGTCGGAATAGGTGGGTGGCCACCAATATCCACTTGGATCATGGTGTGGAAAGAAACATGGCACATCAGTGCATGTTAGTAGAAACACCACATGGTGGTGGTGTTTGGTTTCTCTATGTGGTATTATCTTTCTGATATAGAGTACGATTAACGATGCACATGTTATGTTTCAGGCGTGACAATTACTTTTCTACATTTTTTTGCAAACAAAAATTAATTTGAGCTTTTTTAAAATACAAGTTATTTGTATATGTGTGTGCTTTATAATTTCAATTTGTGTGTGTGTGTGTGTGCGCGCACCTAAAATTATATGTATGCGAATCAGATATGATGACAATGAGAGGAGGAGCAACAACAATAGTGAGTCAAAACATACACAGTTGTACATGAGTGGGAGGCTAGGGAGAGGGAGTTCCCTCACCCTATTTCATAGCAGACATATACCCTTTTGATGGATGTTTGCCTTCCCAATTTTTTTGAGGAGGGTACATCCCTTGGGGGTAACTCTTCTTTGTTACAACAATTAATTCGTCATTGGGATCATGTTCAAAATTCATTCAGGGTCTATCTCGATTTGTGATATCATCCCAAGGAGGAAGATTTTTATTTCATCATTGGGTTGTCTAGGAAGGGGGAGGCTTGGCCCTAGTACCTTGATCTATCACTTGGTGTTGCAAGAGAGACCCAACTGACATATGTGTAAAGATATGCATGTCTAGACATTCTTCTTTAGAATGCTAGGTTAGTGGTGGTCAACTACATATACATTCATTTCATAGAGAGGAGGCTAGGTGTTTGTGTCTTATTATATCGACACTATCACACACTAGCTATGATGGGAAGCACAATATTTTCCCTTTGTTGCATTATGTAGATAGTTTAGCGCAAAGGCCTTGATTTATTAGGATATTTTTTTTAGATATTTTTGTTTTGTGTTGGATCATTATTGTGTCGTTTTAAATGGGACGAAATTATTCCCATTTGCATTAGAGTTATTTATATTATTTTTTGAGAGGGTTCATGCCACTCAACTAGTAGTACCCCACTTTCCTATTATACCTATGCTTGATGTGCATATGTTCATGTGGGGATAGTTGTTGCCCAAGTGGGGCCAACTCGACTTTCCATGTACTTTGAAGTCTGTACGGATGTATGTGATTTTTTTGGATAGAGAGGCAAATCCTATCCTCGATATTGTACAATACCAGTATTTGGGGAGGGATTGGAGGGGATGTCCAAACATATTATTTATAGTAGTCAAGCCACCATATCAGAGAGATAATATTATCGTTATGTTTTGGTAATTTTTTTGCATATTTTTGTCTTATTTAATGCACATGTAATTTATTTTAACATTTTGTTTAAATTATATTATTATTATTATATATTGTTTTGCATATATTGGCACATATGTTGGGGATGAGCCTCCCCAAAAGGATGAGGAGATGGAGGATGTAGAGGAATAGCTTGTAGTACATACACCCTGCATTCCACATAGGTTGGATCAGAGAGTCCGGATAGAGGTAGAGAATCACTTATGTTGTGTCATGATTAGTCATGGAGTGGTAACAACACTAGTTAGAGACACATTATGGGCACCAGATATCTCTACGATATGGAATAATTTTCCTCATGACATGAGGTTGTTGATGCATCATATTTTCGATGCCATCAAACTCATTGAGAGGTTAAGGGGTCCTTCTCATGATCCTACTCCATCTGACTCATCACCAGACCCATCCACATCCTCTACTCCACCACATGGTCCTCCTCCTCCTCCTTCTTTTCCTCCAAATGAGTTTGCACCATCCAATGATCCTCTTTCTTCCCCTCCACATGTTTTTGCACCATCCACATATGATCCTCCTCCTCCTCCACCAAATGTGTTTTCTCCATACACGTTTGATTCTCCTACTCCCGCCCCTCCACATGTGTCTACACAATCCACCTATCATGTTCCTTCTCCTCCACATGTGTCACCATCCACAAATCCTCCTCCTCCTCTTCCTCCACTTGTGTTACCACCCATCGATCCTTGTCCTTCTCCTCCACATGTGTCATCATACACCGATCCTCCTCCTCCTCAACATGTGTCACGCGCTTTTGATTCTTTGCACACTATGCTCACATTAGGTACTATTTCATAGGTTGATCTTGATAGAGAGACATTTGATAGTGTACTTATTTCAGCATTTCTTTCTGACAATATTATTGATAAACACTCTACCTCTGGTAACATAGACATTGATGCATCTGGATCTAGTGGTGGACCTAGTTAGTAGTGGTACTTATTGACATGTATATTGATTGTTTTATATTTGACTTCAGATGTATATATGATATGTTTATTGCATATTTTGTTGAGATGCATGTTTGACATGTATATTGATATGTGTATCACTAATGTATAGTATGTTTTTCATATAATGTTGTGGTTGTTGTTGTTAGATTATAAAATGTATTATGAGTATGTTAATGATTAACATTATTAATGATTTCTCTGTTTTTAAAATTAAATTTGAGATGTATCACTCATTTAAATTAACAATTATCATATAATGTTTAACTTTAGCTTTATGAAATCGTTTAATTTGGATTATGGTTGCAAAAAGTTATAACAATTAATGTCATATAATGTTTAACTCTTCTTCAAGGTGAATTATTTGTTGTCTAGCAAGATACAATATGTTGATTAAACATATTAAAAACTAAAATACTTAAATATGATAAGTGAAATGATTGTGATTTGAATTTAATTATGTTTTTTCATGTATTGTAATAATAGCATTATAATATAATTATTCACTAATAATAATGATGATGATATAATAATAATGTTATTTTTTTAATTTGTATCATTCAAAGATTACATGACAAAGTTATAATACAATTTTTTACTAAAATCTCAATTATTATATTTTAATTTTTTCAAATATTTTGGATTTATATTATCCAACTTTTATAATATATTAAATTTATCTAATTAAATTTAAAATATCAAATATAAGGAATAATAATAAATTTTGATCTATACATGAAAGTTTCCATGAAATGATTTTGCATGTTTTTACGCTATTAATAACTTTATTAATCTTCTATTAAAAAAGAATGTAAGTATTAGTTGAATGTTCTATTAAAAAAGTATGCTAAGTATTGTATTTCATTGATTTTGTATTAAAATGTATGCAAATATTTCATTAATGCATGGAAAAATCAATTTGAATAATTCCTCATATGAAATGTTATTTTCCATCTATTTTAATGATAAAGTTATAATAGTTGTTCATTAAATTTATAATAGTTGTATTTAATAATTTTTATTATATAAAAAATATAATTAATTAAATTTAAATTATTAAATATGAAAACGAATTCATTAATAAGAATGAATTTCAATCTTTGGCTTCCATGGTAACAATTTATATCCAAACTTTCTCTTTACCCCTCTCACCCTATCTCTCTCTAATATTGTATTATACAAATATGTCACCAACTCTATGATATCTCAATTAATGCTTAGTAATTCAAAGGTTAACATAAACATATGTTAATACAATACAACATAAATTTGCTATAATAAACAATAAGTATGACAATAAAATATATCAAAACTACATCTTATGCTTGTACTATTTAAGTTTTCAATATGATGCTTGTAAATGGTTGTTAACTTTTCATATCCAACATTATAAAATGAAGAAGAAAAAAACATAATTGGCCATTATAGATACCCATAATAAAATGGCACATCCACGATATAAATGTTGAAACAAAGCATTTACATATCAGTGTTTATTTCCATCACCCTAATTATCTTCCTCACTTGGCATTATAACATTGTTATTCTCAAAAAGATATTTAGATCTCATATCATGTCTCAATACGAACCACCAATCCTCATCCAATGCATATAGGTAAAATAATAGTTGGTTGCAATGCTTTGGGAAACATCAGGGTTCTTAGTTTCAACCCACATTTTTTAAGAGTTAATACATATTAACGCACTATCACGATATTCCTTTACATTTCTCTAGTTGAAGGTATCCCACCACTTGCAACAAAAAATAACTCATTGAAAAGATGAGAAGTCCACTTGCATGATCTCTTGTATCTTTCCAATGTAACCTTACTTACCCTCTATTAGATTTTGATCACGGTAGCTAGCATGACTAGATTGGTCGAAATCGACCTCCACTCCACAATCTTGTGTGATGTGTCCATCATCAACATACTCAGTACGAAAATTATGCCCATATGCCCACATATATGGGAACAAATGTGCCTATAAAAATGCGAACAAAAGACGATGTCTAATAACCCAAGAATTAATAAAAACATAATACATCTTACAATTCAAATGTGCAATATTATAAATTTAATGTGGTACTTAGAGAGGTTATTACATAGTTTCTACACCCTATCCCTATATTTAGTGCATTCATATCTTCTCCACATGGGTTATGACCAGACACCACACATTTCTCTTCTATCTTAGCGGACACCGAATTGTTGGGTCAAATTTTTGGCATATTTTCTTTTAAATAATTAGGTAAGACATGCTTCTACCATTAAACTGTTTGGATGTTTTCCTGTCACTGTCATGTTTCCTTATTTTCTCTTCATACAATGTGATGCATGATCACGTTTCCTCCATGTTATAAAGAATGAATTTATCGAGGGCGTCAATTTCTAATTTCGTTGATGTATACAAAAATTCAAATTGAATAGTATGAGATCAAATATGTTTTATCAACTTCAGTGTAAATAGTTTCTATGTACAAATTTGACAAAATATAAATGACTTACTCTTTATCAAGTGTATTTTTATGTTCATTTGGAGTAGGTCCGCTTTCCTTTTTTCCTCATCCCGTTGGTCATCTCAAACTACTGCCCCTGGTGTGTCATCAAATCTTGATGTACTCAATGGAACAATAGAATGAATCACATGCCATATACCCCTCTACCATATAGCCCTCTATTTTATCCCTTTGTCGAACAAACCCCTTAATTGTTTTCATTTACCTCTCTAAAAAGAGCATCCAATGACATGAGTGCACCCCAACTAATTTAACCTCATCAAGTAGGTGAACTAGAAGATGTACTTGCAAATCCATAAAACTCATGGCCAATTCCTTCTCAAATATACAAAGAATCTCAAATATCTATTGATGCCACCATGGAATGCTAGCCATATGAATCTCCTTTGATGTGATATGAGGTGTTCATATTGTCTGAGGTGTTGATAAGAGGTGGTTTATAGGGTTCCACCATGGGTGATCTCACTGAAAAAGGGTGCCATGTCCTAAGGACAAGGGAGTGTCAGGTGTTATATCTCTATGATATACATGTAGGGTCCAACAATAGTATTGGGCTCAATATATTAGGTCACCAACTAAAAAGGCCCAACCATGCCCTTAGCTATACTACTTGTTGCCTAGGTACTGAGAGTGATCTTCTCGAGTGTTATTTTTGTTGTACTATAGAAACAACATAGTCACTTAGTTTATCTAAAGTTGTTTCAAGTATACCTAGGGGATTGTATATATACTCGAGGGTACGTAGAAGTAATATTCTATATATAGGTACTATTTGATGTAGTACTACTTGAAGGGGTACCAACATGTGTTATAAGGGTTTCCAACAATGTAATTCCACTTGTATTTCCTACATGTATTCTTCCCCGACCATAGTTTTACTAGATGAATGACATATCATTGTGTTATTTAAAGACGTTGGAACACATCTCTCAATTTGTTTTTCAAAAATTTAGGATCTCATTGACACAAGAAAGAGTTCAACAATCATCAGAAAAATAAGTTACTTTTCAAGGTAGGGTTTGAGGCCAAAAATTTTAAACGGTCATAACTTATGTTGTACTTCTCATATTGGTTATTATGACAGCAATTATGAAATGACACTACTTCTCTGGATCTATTAGCGTTAGTTTGATTAAAATATGTGCACTCTATCAAAATATATCCAACTTACAAACCACATGGGCATCACCGGAAAAACCCTAAAAAAGGGTTGATTTTAAATCAATGATAACTCCACTTCCCTCACTCTATTTTGGATGATTATTCCTAAAATTGGGTGTTTTTTAGAGGAACTTAGGTATTTGGCTAGTTTCTTCGAAATATGCACAAAAATTTTCAATAATCAACCTAAATGCTTCCATCCTTTTTTTTCCGTAAAAAATATGCAAAAAGAAAAAAAATCATTGTTTTTGCCAAAGAAGGAGCTTTGAAACAACTTGTAATGTACTTAACCCTAGTACTTCAAATAAATCACATAGAATGTAATATAATACTAGTGCAAAACTGAAAAACACAAGATAAAATAGATAAACCGTGAGAAATATCTCTTGTATTAATGACATTAAAAAATAGAGAGGTATGCTCACTTAACTCTTGAATGGGGAAACCTCCTAGAGAAAATCTCCAAATACAATAACAAGTCTTGAAAAAACATTACATAACCTTCTACTCAATATATAATTGTCAATAGAGAATCTTAACTACCTACAAGCCCATTTATAAGGAGGGTCGGCTAACTAATTTGGGCCTTATTAATAACGATGATACTTTTTACAACAAAGTGTGAAGTAACTAGAGAGGAAGATTCGGAGGCTGGACGAGCTGGAGAAGAGGTCGACCCTCCCGCAAACCACAGGGTGGAGACCCGCGTTCGAAGCCTGTAACGTCCCAATTCTGGACTGCAGAAAGCCACCGCCTAGCTGTCTGAAGAGATCTCGAGCCGTCACTGCCAGGAGGAACCATTTCCTGTTGAAATCTTTGGCGTTGGTTGCAAAGGGAGCGCCAGCGCTGGAAAACAGACCTAGGGGCGCGTTGCGTTTTCATTTTTCACTGATTTTTAAAGGGGGCGCCGAGAGGGAGCCAGCGCTCTCCTCTTTGGCCAAAGGGAGCGCCAACCCTCTACTGAACTTACGCGTCGATTCTAGATTTGATTCAGCGCGCTCGTATCTCCATCATAGGAGCGTTGACAAAGCTTCTCATGATTTTTCTGACTGAGCGGGACCCGAGCTGAAAAATCGCCGACTCTGACAGGGTTACTAGAGTTTGGGATCCACAGGACAGGCCCAAACCCAGGGTTCGTGTACATGGAGGGGTCGGGCACCCCCCAGGCGTCCCCTATGCCTCCTCCATCGATCTCGCCTTCTGAGGCTTTCAGTAGGCTCTTGGCAGGTCTCCCACAGAAGAGAAACACGGAAGCTGCGAAGTTTGTTAAAAAATTGGACGATATTCCGGTGATCTCCCTTCCTCTAGAAACCCCGATCCAGGTTGCTCTATTGTTGGCCGATCGGGCTCTCATTGGCCAGTTCACGGGGCTATGGCCATCCCCAAAATCCACTGAAAGTTGGGTCAACAGAAACTGGGCGTCGTTGATCAAAGAAAGGGTCACTTCTTACTTTCTGGGGAGAGGATACTTCCCCTTCGAATTCACATCAAAGGATGACAAAGATCTGATCTTCCAAAATGGCCCCTACTTCATGGGCCCTCAGGGGCTATACTTGAACAAATGGACTCTGGATTTCGACCCAGCAGTAGATGTGCCCAAAGCAGTCCCGGTGTGGGTCAGACTTCCAAATCTCCCAGTGCACTATTGGAATGGGGACTCCCTGAGGCACATTGGTAATGCCCTGGGGAAATTTATAGATCGAGAAAACAATAAGGATCAATTTGACTGTGCCAGGATCTGTGTAGAAGTAGATCTGGAGGTGGGTCTACCAGAGGCCATCACTCTAAAGGTCGGAAGCTGGACGCATTTACAGAAACTGGACTATGAGCAACTACCCTTCAAATGCCGGAAATGCCATGTTTATGGCCACTTCGCCAGAGGCTGTCCGACCAACAAAGAGGTTGTGCAGGGAAAGGAGGATGGATGGAACCAAGTTAAGCGATCCAAATCCAATCTCAAGAATCAGAAGCCAGGAGGCCCTAATGGCAAAGGACCCCATCAGGCCATGGTCCAGCAGATCCCTCTCAATGTCGATCCAGAAAATAAGTTTGGCCCTCTAAGCTCAAATCCAAAAATCACGCAGGAGGTCGAGGCCCAAGAGGAGACAGAAGCTACCCTGGAGACCGAGGCCCAAAAAACAGCTCCTTCAAGTAAAGGTACCTCCTCAGTCTCTCACAAAGGAACAAGTGCTAAAGTTCCTCAAGGTATGACTTTAAAAGGTGAGGAAGAAGAGCAGGAAACGGACGAATCAGAAGAGGAAGGAGAAATAGGAGAGTCCCAAACCTCGGTAAGGAGATCCTTAAGAGGCCAGAAAACTGACAGGGAAAAAAGGGAGCAGGAGACCTATAAAGAAAAACTTCAAGGCAGCCAACCAACCTTAGAAAAACTGCTAGCCCCAAAGACTAAGATGTTGAAAAACCAGCCTCAAGGCTCCA
>SNQJ01S0180430.1:0-19399 GCA_010110895.2 Picea sitchensis | reverse complement strand
TAAAGGAGTTTTCAAAGTAAAAGTTATTAAGGTTAAAAAAAGGGTTATTATAGTAACTTTTATTTTCAAGGAAGTTATTAAAGAATTTTGAGAATCCCCATCCGAATGATTGATCATCAAACAATTCCAATGAAAGTAGATTTGGGATGGATTACTCCCCAAAATATGCAACATATTAGTTTGGGAATTTGAAGGTTATATCATCTTATTTCGGTGAGTTGCAACTACAAGCACACAAGATTTGAAAAGATGTCGCGTGCCAGAACAAAAGTTAAAAGGCAAGCGTTCCAGTGCTTATGCTTTGAGGACAAAGCATTTTTAAGGGGAAGGCAATGTTATGAACATAAAATATACATAAATAGATATTCATAACATCATTATAGTTAATAAATAATAATTATTAATAATGAAAGGTCATGTCTCAAAGGACATGACTATTAGTAAGGGCACCCCTATGCATTGGGTATATAAGAAGACCCTCATTTCTCAATTGTAATCATCTGCAGGCCCTCATTTCTCAATTGTAATCATCTCATTATATCTTATCATATCTTATTATTCATTTATTGTTTACAGTCCTATATGGATTACTTTGTTATATTCCAAATATTTTGGATTATTCTTGTGTGAGCGAACTTTGTTCGTCTCATTACTTGGTTTGAACTTTATTACTTGTTTACCTCCACCTTTGGGCGTTTGGATAATCCTTACGAACATCTTAAGAGTTTTAATCAATTACGCATAAAGGATAATGAGAGCATTATTACTTTTAATCTTCAATTCATCAAGTTATACAATTTAATTCCTACTCCCATTCGCCCTACCAACTTGGCTGCCCTATTGCATTACTATGAACTTCTACATCCTCTTTACCGATGACGGTTGGAAGAAAAGAATGTTCAAAACCTAGAGCTATCCCTATCCACTTGCCTTGACTTCGAAGAGAAAATCCGTAGAACATGTTACTCCTTTAGAGTTTATGATTCACACAAGAATTTGTCTTCTTTAATCCCCATCATTAAGAGCTTACAAGATCGCTTGTTCTTTCTTGAATCTCAATCTTCAAATCATGTTGGGAATATATCTCGGGAGCCCTCCTATTTATGATGAATTCACTACTAGTGGTCAAGAGCTTGGAGGTGAAGAGGATCATGATTATATCATGATGCTTAATGATCAATCCAACTCTCACATCTCAAACATCACCCTTCGTGACCCTCATGAAAAAACTCAATCCCAAAGTCATGTTTTATTTCAAGCCTTTTATTCACACACATGTGATGGCGAATTTGATTATACAGAGAAAGAAACTGAGGTTGATCACGACAAACCAATTTATGATGCATTTTTATTTGTTGATGATGCTAATGAGTGGCCAAATAATGTTGAACACCATGTATTTAATGATGCATGTGAGGAATCCTCTTTCAAAGATATTCATGAATTCAATTGAGATGTTATTAAAATGTATAAAATTTTTGCTAATTCTTTGTTTCAATCAAAAGAGGTTAAAGAACTTAACACCATCGAGCATGTCCCTCCTAGGTGCACTTTTTTATTCAATGATAATGACTATTGTAGGGACATTCCTATGTTTTTTAATCCATGTTATGAATATTCTTTGCATCATGACTATCCTGTCCCTGATAGAAAGGTCCCTACAGGTGATATTAATTCGTTTGATGAATTCATGAATCATCCCTTCAAGTTACAAAACCTAAATTCTAAATCTGATTCAGTCAATACCTTCATCATTACTGGAAAACAATCTGTTGGTTGGCATGTCTTAGGGATTGGTGATCACTTCTTTTGGGTATTGATTGATTATATCTCCACACTGTACACATCTATTGGTTGGCATTTTGGCAGTTCCACCATGCACGAATTTGTCAAACTCATAAGACCCGTATGAAAAGCAGGAGACACATTCCTATACGCTAAATTTCATCCGAACTAAATCCAAGCTAATGGTTTCTTTTCCTCTGTACATAAAAATAAATAAATAAATAAATAAATAATAAAAAATATAAAAATAACAATAATAATAAAATTTTCGGGAAGGGCCAGATTAGTTTTGGGTTGATTTCACATTTACTTAGTTTATTTGCTCACTTTTATTTCTTTCACTTTCTTTTTATTGTTTGCCTTTTTTTGGTTAGAAGTGATGGAGCAATGATTGGTGATATTAAAAGGTAGGCTATCTGTATATTTTTAACTAATTGATCAAATGTGTTTTGGTGGACAATAGGATTGAAGGTGAACTAAGTTGCCTTCCTTTGTCATAATCCCTCACTTGTCTACCACGCTCTTGCTACGTGAGACATCCTCGCTCATCACGTTCGTCAGTCGTATCCCCGTCTTCCTTCTTTCCCTTTCTCTGTCCCCTTCATTTTGAGATGCTTCCAGCATACATGTTGTGGATGCTCGGTGTTAAACTTGGGTATTTCCCTCAACACACATCCATGAAATTTTTCTAGCCTTGTAATCATTCTTGTCAATATAGAAAGAGTCGTCCCTTTGGGTTATACAATAGGACCAAACCCCATCATACTTACCACTTTCCATGAGTTATTCCACAAAGTCCCGATCCATTAATCCCTTGACCTCCATCGTGTCTCCCCCTGTTGTATAACCCGTTCCACCTAACCCTATCAACATTTTTCTTTTTCCACATCGAGTCACCCTCAGTCCTGTTGTTACCCCTATCTTCCAGAGAGTCAAAGATCGTAAATTGTTGTTTAAAGCTTGCACGCCACTGTAAGCGACGTGTATCTATTGGTTGGAAATTATTGACGACGATTTTTGTCAATAATACTTAGCTGGCAAAGTGTTTCCAGGCTTCCCCTCTCATTCCACAACTACTTGCACAAAGTCTTGTACGCACTCCCATCGAGTTACTGCTACACATTCGAGAAAGGTTACATGATCATGTAAATGGAAGCAGGTTCATTACAAGTGGTTAGCGCATGGTTCTTATCGAACTATGATGACTCTTGACCTATGAATAAAAATACCTACTATCCCTTTTCTCACTCATAACCTTCATACTTTTCCACTCATGGGATATCCTCATACCTCTCTCTTTTAAAAGAGTAACATTATTATCGTGTCTTTGGGTACTTTTTCATGCCATGTCAAAAGCAAAAGATATATTATTATACCATATTTCCATGACTTTCCAACATAATAAACTTGTCATCCTATGCATCCCTTCATCAAAGGTGACCTTTCAATAAAAGGGAAGTTGAATCAATTACCTAAACATATATATCTCTTTAAAGTATCCCTTTTTTTTATACCTTTCATAACCTCTTCATTATTTAAATATTGATATTATTGGGTTTATGACCTTTAAATATTCAAAAGTCATGAAGTGTAATGAGACATAAGAGTCTTATTACAGGGTATTAGTGAGTTCATAATCCTTTGTTGATTCAACAAGAATGCCCAAACATTATCACTCACAGAGCAAGAAGTTTGAAAGAAATAAAAATACCTACTACCATCTCAAAGATATTTCGTTTTCTGCTCATGAACCTTTTCTCGATAAAAGTAGGCGAATTAAGGCTTTTAACAAGAAACACTGATATAGATTCTTCTTCTAGACTTGTGAAGAAATACTACATGCAATGAACGTTTAAGACTTCATGATTTAAACCATTGTGGAAGTGGGTTTCATTTAGCATGTGTACATTATTTCCTGATTGGCAATATGAAGTGTCAATAGAAGAAAACTTGAAGCATGAGAGGTAGTTCACACTTTGGCTCAACATAATTTGACAAAAATGCAGAGTTCCCTCGAGGAGGCACTTTGCAAGCTCATTGTTGCCAATATCAAATTGATCCTGTGAAAAAGGAAATTAAAACGTCTACTATTGATTCAACATGGAATAGAGAAGTGATTATTAGTACATATGAAGGAGAATGAGAATGATGGTAAGGAAATCTCCATCAATAACTCCAGATTCTAGGATATACTGTTGGAAAAACAAAAATTATTAAATCTTCAAAATGAAAAGCTTAGATGCCAAGCAACCGAGAAAAAAAAAATGTCGAACCGTGCAACTGCTCTTGTCTCTGAGGTTCAATCCCTGCAACAAAGCTTATTGTCATCACAATAAGTTATTGAAGAGTTGAAATTTCAGATTCAAAACACACAAGAATCTGCATCAGTCGAGAGGAAGATGCAAGACAAAAGAGAATGTAATCGAGGAAGAGATAATAGAAACTATAAAGATTTCTAATGGTCATGATTTCATCATCTCTTTGGAGGAAAGATAAGATATAAACTATGAAGAAAACGAGGAGCCAATACTCGAGCAGATGAAATTTATTAAGATTATCTCAGTGCTTGGCCAGAATCCTTACCACCAGGGTGCAGTTCCAAATGCAAATTATATATACTTTGACCATTTTAAACACATAGAAATTAGAGGGAGATGACAATATAGATGACATAATATAAATAATTGATAATTGGTAGTCATAAATGTAGATACCTATGAACCTTGGTTGGGTTCTCTTCATATATGAGGTTATAAAAAAGAAATGCAAAGGTCTCTTCTTGCAATAATTCAAAACAAGCCGATGGCGCCCTTTGCTTCGTAGAGACTCATCCGCAAGCTAAGTCATAAATTTTGTAGACTCCTTATTGGATTTGACAGATGTTGTGTTTAAGTCACAGGATAATAGACACTTGAAATACTCTTTCTGTTTACATTGATCTAAATGGTCTTCCTACTTCTCAATTGTATTTTTATAATCCATATATATTAGAGACGGACAAACACCAACATCATATTTTTAAACATAGTTTTCTCTTTGCTATCTCATCAATCAATGGTGATTATCGTCCCTAGGTCTTTACAACCTTGGATGGACGTCGATTTTAACATTCAACACATATTTATTTTATTTATAAAAAGAGAGGTAGTTCAAGCAGTTCACTAGAATAACAAATTATTACACGGGATTGCAAATACTCATGCACGTCCTCAACCCTATGAGACTCGAACACATAAGATGTTGGCATGTTTTACAGGTAGCGTATGCTTGTCAGTGATACAAGTACAACAACAATGATGACTTGAGTACATGTATAATGTGCCAGGCGGGCACCAGAAGTATTTTGGGAAGACGCAGCAGAGCAAGCTCATGAAGACCAGAAGAAATAGTGCAGAGGTGCACGCAGAGTGCAGAGTATGCGTGTTTGTCATTGATGGAAAATATCATGACCAATAACAAAACGATGATCACATGACAAGGTCAGAAGTTAAATTTCATTTCGGGTATCAGAAACAAAGACTCCATTTCAGAGTTTTGGATACCGGGAGTTGGAGCAGTCAAGAGTCGAGACTCTTCATCATAGGAGTCCCGAAGTGCCGAAATGCCGAAAATCCCGAAACAAGCACATCAACCGGAGTTTCAGATACCGGGAGTTGGAGGAGTCAAGAGTCGAGACTCTTCATCACAGGAGTCTCGAAGTGCCAAAATGCGAAACGTTGAAAATCTCGAAACAGGCACATCAACTGGAGTTTCGGATACCAGGAGTTGGAGGAGTCAAGAGTCGAGACTCTTCATCACAGGAGTCCTGAAGTGCCGAAATGCGAAATGCCGAAAATCCAAAAACAAGCACATCAACCAGAGTTTCGGATACCAGGAGTAGGAGGAGTCAAGAGTCGAGACTCTTCATCACAGGAGTCCCTAAGTGCCGAAATGCGAAACGCCGAAAATCCTGAAATAGGCACATCAACCGGAGTTTCAGATACTGGGAGTTGGAGGAGTCAAGAGTCGAGACTCTTCATCACAGGAGTCCCGAAGTGCCAAAATGTGAAACGCCGAAAATCCAAAAACATGCACATCAACCAGAGTTTCAGATACCGGGAGTTGGAGGAGTCAAGAGTCGAGACTCTTCATCATAGGAGACCCGAGTTTCAGATACCAAGAGTTGGAGGAGTCAAGCGTCAAGATAACTCTTCACCACAGGAATGCCGAAATGCCGAAATGCCGAATTACAAAATGGCGAAATAAGCGCGAGACCCATCATTGATAATCCAACGGTGTAGGTTAATCATGAATATGATCGAAGGGATACTGTTTCTCTTCACAGTTAATCAATCAGTGGTGATTCAGTTGCTGATATGGTTTTTGGAGGTTCACAGTGTAACTGCTAGAAACGACTGATTGTTTCTACCAGAGGACTCGAAGAGACTTCAGGGTGATTGCCAGAGAAGCTAAAGAGTCTCAAGGAATCTACCAGTGGAATGAAGACTATTCATAGAGGCGATTGACATATGGAATAACGTTGTGGCCTGTAACTGCAATAGAGAGGATGAGCTCGACTGTGACAGAGAAGATGAAGAGTCTCGATTGCTAGACAGGCTAAGGAATCTCAGCATAACACTGAGTGATGATGGACACATGGTTTGAACAACCAGAGAAGCTGAAGAGTTGCAATAATGATCAGGCAGAGCACTCGAGATGAAGAGCATGTAGAAGCATTGTACATATGGTATGCGCAAGGTGTACAAAGACTATAAGAATGCAGAACAAAGAAGAGATCGGAGTTGCCGTAGAGAGGAATCAAACATGGGGAAATGGATGCTGTGGGTAGGAGATAAAATACATAGAAGAGGCGTAATTCAGAGAATCAAAATAAGACACAGAGCATAAAGCGCAGCAGAAGCAAAGAACAAAGATTCATAGATAAGACAATAAAAGAAGGTTGAGGTGCACTTGTAAAGAAGAGAAGAAGATCAGAAAGCGCAAGAAGATGCAACCAGAGAGACACTGATACGGGAGAGCAGAGCAGTGTAGTAGAACAATGATGAGACTGGTAAGCCATTGATGAACATTATATCACTGCAATAAGTTTCAGTAGAAAATATTTATATTTCAGGGTGGTAGGGAGGTGCTAGGGAGGACTGTTGTCCTCGGAGGTTCATGTGGGTGCTTGAACAAAGGGAGTTGTAGCTTCCATTTGGTTGCAGCCAGAGAAACCAGGGTGGCAGGGTGGTGCAAGAGAGAACCATTGTTCTCTGTAATACAGGTTGGTCCCTATGTGACTGGAAGTTAGTGCTTCCATCCAGTTGGTGATGGAACACTTAGGGAGTTGTTAATTCCTTCGAGTGGGTGCTAGAGAAACTAGGGAGTTGGTGCTTCCTTCTAGTGGGTGCGAGAGAAACCAGGGAGTTGGTGTTTCCTTCTAGTAGGTGCTAGAGAAAACAAAGAGTTGGTGCTCTCAGGACGTTGCAGCTTGCAAAACAGAGGTTGTAGCCTCATTATGAGTTGGTGCTCATAAGTATGATAATGTACAGAATGTAAAGATTACTTATCATATAAAGAAGAGGAGTTTTACCTTTATGGGTTTCCTCATGAAATATCTATCTGTATATTTCATATGTGTGAATGATGTTGAATGTTCTGTGTTACTTCTGCATTATTGTGGTGTCATTCAGTGCTCACATAAAAGAGTTTAAAAATAAGCATGTTTTTAATCTCAGTAACAATTGATTCACCTCCTCTGGGTTGTGCAACAGGTGGTGCTCAGAGACAACCCTTTTATCTAAGGGTAGATCCTGAGGCTGGCTGTGTCAAGCTATGAAGGAAATTCAGCCAATAAGGCTCCTGTTGTGGAACTAAACTTCCTTTGGAAAGTTAGTATGAGAACATACATAATGGCTTTATGTTTAGATGTCTGGGATGTGGTAGATTTTGGTTATGTAAAGCTAGTTGTACTAGATAATAAGATGACAAGATATAATTCAACTTAAACACTAAGGCTATGAATTCTAACTTGAGTGAACTACTTGTAGAAGCATAATTTGTGAAAGTTTTGCACCTAGGAACTGCCAAAGATGTGGGACAAACTCATTATGGAGTTATGAAGGTAATGAGAAGGTAAGGACACCAAGCTTCAAACCTACAATTATGGTTTTGAACATTTGAAGATGAAAGAAGATGGCTTGTTGGAAAATATTTTAGAGAGTTGAAGAAGCTGAGTAGAAATACAATGAAAAGCACTTGGTGAAAAAAGTGAGGAACCTTCTTTGGTTCAGAAAAATTTGAGATCTCTACAGATAGGTTCAACCCAATGGTCTCTGCTATAGAAGAAATTGATGATCTAAAAACCTTGGAGTTTGATCAACTTCTACAGAACATTGAATGCATATGAAATGAGGACAGTTAAATATAAAACCACCTCCCTAGAGAAGCATCATTTAAAGGCTGACAAGAATGAGGTTCCCGAGGCTTGATGAAATTGGTAAAATTTGTGAAGAGGCCCGAAGAGGTCAAAGTAGCTAAAGGTGGCCTTGCTCAAATGTTTCAAGCTGTGGTAAGATGGGTCATTTTGCAAATAAATGTCCTCACAAAATAAATGATCAGACATGTGATATTAATGAGAAAGCACAAAACACATAAAATTTCTTTAAAGAGAATAATTTTAAGAAGAAAAGTCTTTGTGTAAACAATGATGATCCTTCAGGATAGTGAAGACAATGACTCCTCTATTGAAGATAAACTAAATGACTTCATACTTATGGACAAAAAGGACTATGACAATAACAACACAAGGAGTAATGTCAATGAAGAAGAAGTTGTTGTTGAAATGGGCCCGATGTTTTAACTGGAAAGAGAGATTATGAGACTTCAATTAAAACTGAGAAAGTAAAACAATTAACGTCTGAGTTTGAGAAAAGACAGTAAATAGCCTAATGAAGACTTTGCCCTACTAAAAATTGGAATTTAGAAGAGGAAAAGAAAATTGAGGACATTATGAAACAACATTTATCGAGAAAAGAAGGCAAGATGTAAAACTCTGGAAGAATAAATTAGTGAAAACTAGGAAAGCGTTGGAGAGGTTTCAAGCCTTGTATCATCGAAATCTATCAAGTATAAAAGCCTCAAAAGTATTAGCCACCATTACAGAATCATCAAAGGAATCCAAAAATGAAAACTGGTTTGGGTTATGAAGAGGGATCAAGTAGTGAGTCGACCAAAGAAACATAGAACCTATCCAAGTTTGTCAAATCCTCAAACATTGACAACAATCTCCTCTGAAACAAGAAAGAAAATCCGCCACCAGAAGGAATGAAAGAAAAAATAACAGAACCAAATCCGTAGATCAGAAAGATTATCGACATGAAGAAATCGACCTCCTCAAAGAGACAAACTTTTTTTCAATTTACCAAAATGTTTTCTATGGATATTGTTTCTTTTTGTTCTAACTTTTGATCCTTAAAAGGCTGTAAGCTGTTCTTTTAAAGAAATTAAATTATGAGTAATCAAGACATTCAAGGTATATATATATCTACCACAACAAAGAATGAGAACGACAAGCAACAAACCACCTGGTATCAAATCACTTGATGGATGGAAAAGGACACATACTAAGCATAACAATGCGTTGTAGTCCTTTTGTTGACAAACCCAGGAATGTTATCCATCACAAGTATGGACATCATCATTGATTGTCGCTTAGGGAACTATGAACCATATTTGAATTCCCCTACTGAAAAATGTCAAGGTTTGGAAGAAGAAAGAAAGTGACAAGTGTGGTTAGTGTTGTCATCTCAAGACAAACGAACCCTTGGTATATATCTAGTGGATGCTCCAAACATATGACAGAGGGTCTAAGGTAGTTCTATCTCTAAGTGAAAGCAAATAAGGAAGCATAACCTTTGGAAATGATACTCGAGGTAAAATAAAGAGGGTAAAGGGATAGCGAGTTTAAGTAATGGAAAAAGAAAATCAGGAATGTTGCTTGTAGATGGGTTGAAATATAATGCTTTCAGTGTAAGTCAAATGTGATAGGGGATGTGAAGTTATGTTCATGTCCAAGGACTACAATATAAAGTCTAAGCTTCGGGACAAGTGAGTAGCCAAAGGCATGGAAATAAAATAATAGTGTATATGTGCTTAAAGAAGATAAGAAGAGTGTCATCTAAGAAAACATGATGAAAGATGGTGCAGCATAGGAGACTTGGACATCTAAAACTTTGACCACTTAAATAAGCTAAAAATATTGAAGCTGATAAAATATCTTCTGGGAATATCAAAGCCCCAAGATTACATTGTGTAAACCACTAAGTAGGAAAGCTAATTAGGACACAATTTAAGTCCAAGACTCTACTTCAATAGATAAACCACTCCAACTAGTTCCTATGGTTTATGTGGACCATAAAGATAGAATGCCTGGGGAAGAAAACTACTTCATGGCGATTATTGATATTACTCGAGAATTACTTGGGTTGCCTTTCTCAAAGGAAAAGTTGGTATTTGAAGTTGGGTTGGGAGGATAAAGAGAGTACAGCAATAGCAGGATCAAGAAGAGAGAGTACACTATACCAAGAACTCCACAACAAATAGAGTAGTTGAGAAGGCAAAAAATAGAAACAGTCTCGACAAATAGCTAGGTCAATGATGAATAGAAGAACATTGGTCAAACCTACTGGGTAGAAGCAATACACAGTAGTCCATGTTAACAAAGCCCATTATCGAGACCACAAAGTGACAAGACTTTATGGTATTGGTATGAGGGCACATACCAATCAAACACTAAAGTCTTCCCAGAGTAATGCTACATAAAAGAATAATGATGAGAACCTAAACAAATATGATGAAAGTGATATGAAGGTATTTTTTTAGGGTATGATACAAACAATAAGGATACAGATACTATAATAAGAGGTTGCATAAAATAGTTGATTATAAAATAGTTGATTGTATTGATTTAAAAGTTGATGGGGAATCAGCAAAGAGGTGTGTGGGAGTCTTCTGGAGGGACACAACTGAAGCTAAAGAGATGAGCGGTCCAAAGATGAGAAAGTAAGGAGCTACGAATCAGATGAATACATAGATACTCGGACAGACTTAAATCAACGGACAACTTCGAATTCCTCCTCCGAATCACTCAAAAGAATCATCACATAGAGTCGGATGGTGGTGAAAGAGACAAAGTTATTTACCAACCCGAGGGAAGATAATAAAAAACAACTTTGAACAATCACATGTAACTTTCCTTATCCATGAGTGGAACAAGGGTACCCCAATGAAGCTAAAAGAGATGACCATTGGGTTAAAAGCAATGAATGATGAACTTGATCGGATTGAGAGAAAAATCGTGGGAGATGGTTCATAGACACGAAGGTAAAATATCATTGGTTCAAATGGATCTTTAAGAATAAGTTGAATGGTGAGGGGACAAGAGTTGTCGAGGAACAAAGAAGATTAGTCTATAAAGGCTATCTCAAATAGAAGGACTAGATTTTGATGAAACATTTGTGCTTGCTCATTAGCAGATTAGAAGCTATCGGAATATTTCTGCTTGCTATGCTTGTCACCAAAGGTTTAAAGTCTATCAAATGGATGTCAAGTCATCTTTCTAAGTGGAGATTTAAATGAAAGATCTATATGGAACAACTAGAGGGTTTAAAATTAATAAATAACCATGACTTAGTATGAAAGATAAAGAAATCTTTATATGGATTAAAAAAAGCCCCTCGTGCACAGTATCCACAATTTGGATATGTATCTCAAAGACAAAGGGTTCAAGAGAACAATTGACAATGATCTATATATCAAAATAGAGGATAATGATTTGCTCATCTTGTTGGTCTATGTAGATGACATCATCTTCCGATGTAATAGATTCATTGGTACAATGGTTTATACGCCATGGAGTCACGAGTTTGAAATGTCTATGATAGGTGAACTGTCATTTCTTGGTCTACAAATTACTCTGGAAGGCCTGAAGGGATGTTCATTTCTCAAGAAAAATATCTAAGAGAAATGTTGAAAAGGTTTCAAATAGAAGATTCTAAACTTGTGGGTACACCTATGGATTCTTGGATGCAAATTAAGCAAGGATGATGACTCACTGATGTTGATCAAAGTTCATATATAGAACAGTCAATGATAAACGTAACCTATTGTACATCACAACATCTAAATGAGACATAATGCATGCTATTGGAATGGTAGGAAGTTATCGATGCTGCCCCTAAACATAGTCATTTGCTAGGTGTCAAGGATATTAGGATATTTGAAAGAAACAATGAACTATGGCCTATGGTATCCTAAGAATCCGAATTTTCAACTATCAATCTACTCTCGAGATCTTGATTAGGATCATACATGGATAAGAAGGAAAAACATGGAGTGGAGGTGCGTTCTTCTTAGGAAATTCTCTAGTATAGTTGAGTAAAAGCAAGGTTCCATTTCTTTATCAACTATAGTGAACATGTATATACCTATTGCACTAAGAGTATTATGGATGATTGAGACCTTGTAGATTTGGAGGTAAAATCTGTTGCCGATCCCAATTCATTTAATGATAACACTAAGAATTATCCCGATTAGTGTCCAAAGAATCCGCAATATTCCACTCCAAGACCAAACATATTCCCATAAAATACCATTTTCACAGAGAGAGCATGTCACCAATCAGTTGTTTAGGTCCATTACATTTCCAACCACCGAACAAATTGCAAATATCTTTACTAAACCCTAGCCAAGACACCATTTAGATATCTTTGTGGAAAATTAAGATTGTCATCTCGTCTCACACCTAAGAGAATCCATCACAGTAGAGGAGGTTGTATTGATTGAATGTGCAGTACCTCCGAAAAATCGCAACAACCAAGGAGAGTGTTTTCTTTGACATTGATATCAAGGGCAGTAGTCAGAGAGTGCCTTCGACATCAATGCCAAAGGGAGATTGTTAGCATGTTTCGCGGTGTATGCTTTTCATTGATGGAAAGTACAACAATGATGATGACTTGAGTACGGGTATAGTAATGCTTGAGAGCCGGACACGAAGTATTTTGGGAGAGCAGGGAGAAAGCTTGTGAAGACCGAAGAAGAGATAGTCACAGAGAGGTTCCTTGAGTCGCAGAGTATCGTGTTTGTCATTGATGGCAAAAGATCATGACCAACAACTAGCGATGATCACATGGCTTAGTCGAGCTAAATTTCATTTGGATGCTCCCGAAACAAGAACTCCATTTTGGAGTTTCCTTATGCTCCGGGGAGTTATGGAAGCGAGTCAAGTGAGACTCTTCATCTGAGAGTCGAAGTGCGAAATGTGGCAAAATCTTGAAACTTATGCACATCAATGGAGTTTAGAATCTGGGAGTTAGGAGGAGTCAAAGAGTGAAAGCTTCATCATGGGAGTCCCAAAGTCTTTGAAATCTGCGAAAGCGGCTGAAAATTCTGAAATAGGCACATCAACTAGAGTTTAGGATAAGGAGTTGGAGAGTCAAGAGTTGAGACTCTTCATCACGGTGTAGGGTCTCTTCCCATAGAGCCTTATAAAACACAAGCTAAAATTTGAATAAAGGGCATGGCCATATCCCGTACAATTTAATCATAACCTATAATCATTTACTATTCAACATAAATTAAGATTTATTAACAACATGTAAATAAACTTATGTAACAACCACATATTCACCACATGTTCATGAGAATAAATAAATAATACCTTTGTCGTGCTAAATTCTCGATCTTTGGTTGTCCTCTTTGTTGCTCTGTCCAAACTCTACCCAAAATGGAATATTCCTCCCTTTGCCCGACTAGGAGCGAGCATCCCGACTCTAACTCCGAGGGATTCTGTGAGGATTCCTTGGCCCCGAGCCCAAAATCCCAGCAACTTTGGTGCACCCTGTAACAATCCCACCCAAACTCTCGGACAAACAGAAAGAAATACCCCCATAGAAAATCACCAGTCCTTCCCTCTCCAATAATGCTTCCTCCTCAAAATTTCTGTAATCTCGAAGGCCCTCTGCACCTCATATCCCCATTCACCGCCTCCTCCTTCATTTTATTCCACCACCTTATCCCTCCATTTACTACCTTATCCCTCCATTCAATACCCAGGTCCCTGTCATCCATTAAATTTTTATAATAAATAAATTGAAGTTATTAATCCTTTAATTCTTTAAACTGAAATGTGTTAGTGTCAACATATATTGAAGCAATAGAAATAAATAAATAAATGATAAATAATGTGTGTAAATAATCGTTATTTAGCTAATACACACTAGGACGATTAATTATTTAATTAACTGTACTTGATAAACCTATGCAACTATTTAACTAGGTTGTTACATACCTCTGCTAGGAAACTTTGTCCGAAGTTAAGGTATTTTATGATATAGGGAGAAAAGAAACATGGTTCACATTCATAACAAATAATCGTCATTATTAGTAAGTAGCCAAGAACTCCATTAAGTACTAGTGTGTACATGTGCAAAGAAATAAATATTAGCTAAGTACAATACAAATCTAGTTCATGTACTAATATCAATAACTATCATCACTATAGTAATTTCTTCATTACATCCAATCCATCCAACAAGACTATTCATTTTATAAAGGACAATAAACCAATCAAATGTTTTGTGAAATCCTTTAATTACTATTATCTATGTAACAATGTTATTTTGAACAATTGTGGTTTAGTTATGTAATTATAATATTTATGTACATTTTTTCTTTTAGGAAAGGAAAAACAATAAATTCCACCATAGAATAAATCTCACTTTACTCTCAGCTATTTCTGCTCATCATTTCCTCCTACTTAATTCCATATTCCATTTCTCTTTCCTTCCACTCTGTTGGACTGTCTTGGAGCATCAACTATATTGACCTAACCAAATAGAACCCTTAATGAGGAAGTGTCTACTATGACCAAGCTTCCCCAGCAGGGCAAATGGAAGTCATAATCACATGTGTAGGGGAGCATGACTTCACACAACACTCCCATGACTTGGGGTTTGGAGGATTTTCTGGGTTGGAAATGCCTCCACCCCTCCTTATCATAACTAGGGTCCACCCTCTGATAGAATTCTGATCCAACGTGTTCTTTGGGGATTTTGTCATCGTCTATTGATTTTTTGGTAGGTCTTGCCACTGAAATCACACTTGGCAGTCCACATATCATAGCAGTATCCAAACCAATATAATTTCACATAAAGATTCATACCATAATGTTTCTTGTCTAGTGGTCATGAAATCCCACTTTCATGACATCATTCTCCTAGAGCTGTTCATGGCCCATAACCTGCTGATTAGTGTAGCACAAACTCATACATTTCTATGCATTATCATCATTAGCAGTTGCATACAACCATAATTTCAATTCATCCGGCATGTACCAATAACTTTAAATGTCAAAATTTTTCAAGTTAGAAATAGATCTCATAATATCCATGAATTCAATTAATGACACCCATTCATAAAATTATCATTTTACATATTAGATTGCATCATATCCAACATCATTCTAATAGCAAAATAAACCTTCATGAGTTCTCATTCACACAATATGTCTGTGCGTATCCATCATCATCCATAAAATTAGACATTCAAAAGAATTTACACATTCACCTTAATTAGATCGCATCATATCCATCATCATCCAATAATATTTAAACATTCATAAAATTTACATTATCACAATATATCGCGTCATCCATCATTATTCAAATATATTTAAATATTCATAGAATTTATACGTCTAAAGAAAGTTCAAGTGTATCATTTAAAAGTTTCACTTGTGAATAGAAAATAAAAGTGTGTAGACCTCAAGTAATCCTAGCTGTCTAAATCAAAAGATAGTGTTACATAAAAACACATTCTCGAGGTGAGGTAAAAAAAATAGTGATGGATAGTTTCGTCGTAGTGTCTTAGTGTCTTCCCAAGTAGCCAGGATCTGGACTATACTTGTCCACTAGAACAACTTGGTCTGCAAGCGGTTCACAGCTGTCCAGGACTCTCTGAGTCCAATATGCATAGCAGTTCTACCATGAGAGTTCCAACGTCCGATACCTACCGCAATTCCTTCGATTTGCTTATGTGATTCATCAGCAACATAGCCGGCGTCAAAACAGATACATGAAAAAATTATGAGTTTTATGGGGTGGGGTGAGTCACGGGGGCGATGAGCTTAGCGAGATCCCAATTTTTCTCTTGGATTTTTGAGCGGTCCTGTAAATCGAGGGTGACAACTTTGTCCCCTTCACAGTATGGTGCTTTTTTTGGGCCGATCTGAAGATGAAAACTTGGTCTCCCTTCGCCAACCCGATTGGGTCCTATGTGCATTCCACATGGCTTTTCTGCCTATCCAGTGATTCCTTTAGTCTCTGCCTAATATAGATCACTTGTTCCTCCATCTCTTGAATCAATTCTGGCCCAAGCGTTGCTTGGTTTATCCTAGTCTATCCTAACTCAACGACGTTCTACATGGTCTTCCATACAGGCTTAGGTAGGGGTGGCGTCCAATGGAGCTATGAGAAAGCTGTTGTGTGAGGAAGCTACCAAGGTGGAATTGCTTCTCCCAATGAGTTTGATTATCCATAGCATACATACTAAGCATGTCTTCATGTGATTATCTCAGTTTGCCCATCTATTTTAAGATGATAATTTATTAGCAAAGTTCAAAATGAGTCTAATCTTGGCTAGAAACTGTCCAAAACCTAGAAGTGAATCGGAATCCCTATCACAGGAAAATGATCTTCTTAGGTATCCCATGCAAATGAATGACCTCACCTAAACACACATGCCATCAGTGACATTGTAAGTGTCTCTACTTAGAATAAAATAGGCACTCTTGGTTAACTTATCCCAACTATCACAAGAATGACATTATTTCTATGAGATGTGGCGGAAACCCCTACAAAATCCCATAGAAATGACTTCCCACTTGGACAGGAACATCATGCGGAGTTGTAGAGGAGGCACGTGGGATGATGGTGAGTGCGACTTTCCTTGTTGACACTCCTAGGCATAGCGGCGAAATGGACCATCGCTTCATTTTCTGAGGAAGAGCTTCCTCATGTCACGCCCATCTTCTTTACCTGGGATCGCACAATAAAATTAACTCTATGGGCTTCCTTTAATTATGATGCTTCGAATATCCCTATTCTCATGGATGTACATCCTTTCTTTATATATTAACAGTCCGTCTGTTTCAGGACTATATCCTTCATACTTTGGATCCTAATTGCCTTCCACTCTAGAGTTTTGAAGTAACCTCTAAACCTGTTGTCTCCTTGGGAGTTGCGTTAACACGCGTTCCCTCATATTGACTTTTAAAGGGTACCAAGGAGAAGACACACGTGGTCTCCTACTCAAGGTATATCGACCACATTTTCCTTTCCCTTGATGTATGAAAGCGCCAAAATCATACTCACTCATAAACTCACTCCATGTGTGCTTGCTTGGAATTAGGATCCATTTGGGTGAGAGAGATGTTTTAAGGGTGATGGTCCATTTGAGCTCAAAGTTTAAGCCCACAAGATAGTGCCTCAGTTTGAGCTAGCATTACAGCTGAAAACTCTAAATCATGAGTATTTTAAAGCTCTTCGTGTTTCTTCAACTTCCTTGGCCTTAAGCTATCACTCCTCCATCCTACATTAGCATGGCACCCCAACCCTTGCTTGAGGCATCCATGCAGACTGTAAATTCCTTTTCCATAATGAGAGCACTTTCATTAGAATTAGGTGGATTAAGTAAACTCTGCGCTCAATGAATGCATATCACATTCTTGTCCATTCATACACGACCTTGCTACCAAAGTGGTGATAGGTTTCACACTATTTTTGAGAATCCTTCCACAAATCTCAGATAATACATAGCCCCATGAAGCTTCTCACCTCATAGAATTTTTTAGCTTAGCCCACTCCATAATGGACTACCTTTACGGGTCCTGAGAGATTCCTTCGTCGAAAGTGATATGACCTAAAGATTCCTTCACTAGAAATGATATGACCTAAATAGTGGATTTCTTTCTGGAAGAAGGAACACTTCGACAACTTCCCATACAATTTGTTCTCTATAAGGCATGACAACACCACTTGCCAGTGTTCCTCATGTTCTCTTTCGTTCTTGGAATAGATGAGAATGTCATCTAGAAAGACTTGTACAAAACTGATCAGGGGATCAAATTTTGCTCAAAAATTCAAAGTGCTCAGAATTGCTTCAAACTGGATGAGAGCGTAGGCCTCGTCGTTGCGAACCCAACACAACTCGTTTCGTCTCAAACAGACATCAGGAGCGAGAGATATTGCAATCTGTTCATCAAGTCAAACATGCAAAATTTTTTGATGCTGACTGTACAGTCTGTACAGGCTGATGTGGCAGAGCCGTACGATCGTACGTGTGGTGACATGGAAGTTATTATTGGATGAAAGGTGGTCGAATAGGGAGTCGACATGTGGTACTGTTCGAGCAAGTGATTGGGTGCCACGTGGCCCAATCATGGGCTGCCACGTGGCACCCCAGGATTGGTTGGTTGTTATATGTAAAATGTAATGGAGTCCGTGGGGTTCGACCCCCAGACCTCTCCTCCACCTTACGCCTTCGCAAAGACCGTCCGACCAATAGACCATGGGTTGTTACTTAACATGTATATGCATTGGTTTATATTTAAAATCAAAATTTGTAACCGTTGGCGGGGGGTCGGGCCGGGGCTTAGCCCCGGCTCGTGGTCATTTGTTATCGCATATGTCCATACCATGTATTCTATACACCAAATGGTTGGTGCGGGGTTTAAACCATAGCCCATGACCATTGTATATACCATGTGACCTTTGTATATGCACGCGGGGTTTGTGTAAAGTGGTTTGCATGGTTTGAAAACCGACCCGCCATGTGTCATTACTTTGTTTGGTATTAAAACAGAGCCCTTTTTATTATAGCGCGAGGTCCTATGACCCATATGCCCAGGTGCCTAGGCGGTTAGGGGCTGGCGCACCCTTAACCATCCTATGGTTTGCACCGTTGGCGTGGTTGCGCCCGGTGTTGGGTTTTCATGCTATTTATTGCGTGTGTGCCAGGTTCACACAACAAGGGTGCAATTTATAGATGCAGACAAAACAAGCTTGAAGGGGGAGACTTCCAGGAGGCCTAACTTCTTCGTTTTTCGACCGATTGAGGTGCCAAAAGAACCCAGATAGGGGTTTTTGGATGCTCTGAAGCCATTGGAGTAGTTGGTTTGTCAGTTTGAGCATTGTAAGACATGTTTTTGAGAACTTTTGAGAAATTAATAATAATGATCCATTGGAAGCTGGACCAAGAGATGTAGCCCAAGAGAGGGGTGAACTCCTTTATCAATTGCTGTGTTTATGTGCTTATGTTCATTGATTATGATGCTGTCTATATGTATTTTTCATAATTAATCCCTTAATATATGTGTTGCAAACTGATCCTGTTGCTTTAAACACATACCATTTACATTGCAAATAATTTCAAGCATTTCAAGTCTTCTTCATTTTTAGATCAAGTTGGTATCAGAGCACTGGTTTTTGAAGACTTGATTGTTTGCAAGTTTTGTTTCTGATGCTCACAAGGTTGAAACTCACAAGAGGATAAGGTCAACTTGTGGAGCCAAGTTCTC
>SNQJ01S0180429.1:0-19399 GCA_010110895.2 Picea sitchensis | reverse complement strand
GTTTTCCCTCTTTCATCTTTTCATGAGGAATTCTTTTATGTAATGAGTACCTAAAATGGCCAAGTTGTCGGGACTCAAATTTTTTGTCATTACATTTAGGCTTAATGGGGGGTGTTGGAGCATAATCCTAACTTACATTAGTTTATAACTAGATTAGACTCCTAGATATTGGTTAATACATTCATTTACACTTTATTTCACCTAACTTGGCCACATAGAGAAGAAGGGCGCCTCATCCCTAGATTTTAGGGAAAACTGTTAATTTTAGATCAAGACTCAACTCTCGGTTCTTGATTTTTCTTGATTTATTCTTGATTTATCCTTGATTTATTCCAACTCCCCCATGAAAAAATCATCTATTATTTGGGAATGCGCACCTCCTCTATGAGTGAGAGATTTATTCCTTAATTAATGATTTTTGCCATTACTATTATTAGTAACTACTATTTCAGGTTAGTTAAGTGAGTTGGAACTGCTTCTCTTGTCAGTTAAGTGAGCTTAAGTGAGCTAATGCGCATCACTTAACTATTGTGGATATTAATGAGTGTGTGACATGTATCTTTAGTGGTCTAGGTCGAACTATGTGGTCTCCCTTAGCTTATGACACCTATTTTAGCTATTTCTAGCTCTTTTTTTACTAGAATTTCTATATTGGAAATTCTATATATTCACCTCCTCTCTTCTTTTTGAGGATGGTTGTTCATGTATATTCATTTTTTATTAATATAATTCTCTGATTTATGGAGCAAAAACTTTCTCTCATCTCTTGAATATCAACAAATTGTTTGTGTTCAATTTAACTAGAATTCTAGATCTATCGGGGTTTCTGCAGGAATTCTACAATTGGATTTCATCAACCTAGTAGGTTATTTGCACCAGAAGGATATTCATGGAGCACATTTAAGGTCACTCCAAAAGAGGGAAAGGTTACTATCGAGGGAAGAATAGAAATATAGAAAGGCTCGCAGTTTTGACTCCAGAGAATTCTGTCGCGGCCTCTCTAGTACATAATGTAGATCCTATGGAGACTCTCCCACACAAGAGATTGCATTCTATTGGGGTTGAAAATTTGAATTGTTCGACGATGTGGGAAAATCCTTGAGATATGATGCTCATCCCATCCCTGCTTGAACCTGGCGAGGTCACAATTCAAAAATCCCTATTGTTTCTCAAGTTGGAACCAACCCCTCCAGCCCTCCTAATTCCATGCCAAATTCCAGTTGCACCAACAATTTTGACTAGAGTGAGGAGTAAATTTGGCTTCTTTTTGAGACACGTAGTGAAGTGGAGGACTACAACACAAAATTGAACAACTTGATCAAATAATTTTGTTGTTGGTAGCCTTCGTTGGTCATCCATACCTCCTACGATCAATGTTAGTTATTTCAACCTAGGACACCATCATTATGCATGCACATTTTTTTTTGGACCTTGCAACACAAATCCTGCTCGAGAAGGTCCCTTGTCGCCTTTGGGCTAGCTGTCATTTCGGGTTCTTGTATTTTCCTTTTACAGTTTCCTAGGTCTAGTATGAATGGTAGGGTAGTATGGTTCCAACTTTCTTTTCATAAAGACTAAAGACCTTTTGAACACTGTGAAATATTTTTTTACCACATGGGGGAGCATATGCTGCGAATTGGCCTGGAGTTTGGTTGGTTTCTTTTTTTGGAAACCAAGTCTCTAGCAAGATGTGTATATAAGTATTTTGTTCCATCTAAGATAATATAATGATTTCTAACTTAAAAAAATATATGAAATAGAGAATAAAATCAATATCTATGTAGATACAACATAACAATTACTAAATAGAAGAAAATAAGAGAAAACATATCTTACAGAGAAAGAATTGAAGAATAAATAACTAGTTTCTCATCAATTTTACCTAGAACAAATATTGTAGAATTTAATAAAAGTATAACTAAACATCTCATAATAATACATTACATTTTCCATAAACATATAAAAACGTTTATATAAATTCATTAAAAAAATCATCAAATTTACATCTAATAAATATTTTATAATTTAATAAAAATAGATTAAATAAACATTTCACAATAATAAACTATATTTTCCATAACACATAATTTTTTTTTTATAAATTAATAAAAGTAAATTAACTATGCATCCCACTCTAATATATTACCTTCATTTCTATGATATTTTTCAACAAAACATAAAAACATTTTTATTAATTATTATTATTATTTTTTATAAATTAATAAAATTAGATTAACAATGCATCCCACTATAATATATTACCTTCTCCATTTCCATGAGAAAGAAGATATTGACATTAACTTCCCTTTATTTTTTATCTATGTAAACACAAACAAGGGGGTCTCATACACCAATTTGGTGTGGCTTGGCTGTGACCTTAAAAATAGATTATTATTATTTATACAACCCGAGTGAGACTAATGGTTAAGAACATGTGTTTCCTCCTAAGAGGTCACAAGTTCAAATCCAGAGGGGGGTAGGGTATGTATACCTCCGTAGACTTTACCAGTCAAATCGTTGGGCGGAGGAGGTCCCTTGTGCCACAAACAAGGGGGTCTCATACATTAGTTTGGTGTCTGGCTTGGCCGTGACCTTAAAAATAGATTATTATTATTATTATTATTATTAATAACTTCCCTTTAGTTTTTATCTATGTAAACACATTAACTTCCTTTTAATTTTTATCTATATAAACACATTATTATGTAAACACATTAACTTTCTTCCACTTACTTTTTATCCATGAAAATAATGAAAATACAAAGTAGAATAGTAGATAAGTATCAATATTAATCCCTTGTTTTTCTATTCAAGGAGTAACACCATCTGGAAACACGGGTGCCTGGGTGTAATCCGTGTATTCAACCCAAGAAAACACTAAAAAAAATGTATGATAAGTCATATGTAATCCTAGATGGGCTGGGATGTTGAGAGGGCCTAAGGACGGAAGATACAACGAAAGAGGACATAGCATGAGAGCTAATGCATTTTTCGGAGGATAAAGAAAGACAAGAGGGCATTTTTGGACTAAATAAGTATCTTTATAAGGAGCGGTTAAGAGAGGAAAGGAGGATAGACGCTGATTAAAACTCCTTTGGTAAGTTTAAGGGGGATAGGATAGCTAGGGTATCCTTAGCTAAAGGAGTTCAATCATTGAAAGTTCATCGGAATATGGTGGAAAACCTAGCACCCTATTTAAGGTGGCTTTTTTTTTGTTTGTTTTGATTTTGCATTCGGGTGATTAGATATACATAATACAAGTTAGTCACAATCTATCACCTAAGGTTAACAATGACAAACTATACATTTGATAGTGTGAAGGTGGGGTTATAATTCAATGCTAGCATAATAAATGTTAGACTAATGTTCATTGATATTTTTGGATATAAAATGTGTCAAGAGTTTTGAAACGTCCAATATTTCGATTGGACACTCCACTCATCCTTAAGGAAAAAACATTGGTTGTCTTCTTTCCCCGAGGATGGGTGGAGTGTCCACTCAAAATGTTGGATGTTTCAAAACTCCTAACATGGTTTATATCCAGAAATCTCAATGAACATTATCACAAACTAGGAAAACCTACACACTAATTATAGAGCAGTTGAATCTACATGGCTATGTGTATGGGTCTATGCATCCAGTTTTCCTACACAATGCAATCATGTTTTAATGTAATAATTGTACATAGCCTAAATAAAAAAGTTAAATTAAATATAAAATACTTGAAATTGGTAATAATGTATTACTTGTACATAGCTTAAAACCAACCTTAACTAACACTTTTGATGGAGGTATATGCGAAATAAAATTATATTAGAAACATCATGATAATTGAAATTAATGTAAGACTAAAATTAGATAAACAAGATGAGTAGTGGAATAAAACATTAATCTATTAATTTCAACTAAGATTGAATAAACAAGATGAGGAGTGGAATAAAACATTACTCTATCTTAAACAAACATGGAAGCTTTGTTAAATATCATCCAATTATTCACTCAATATTTAAATATTCAAATATATTAAAATAAAAATATGTTTACTATTACTAATGTTAATAATGGTAGTTATTATTGTTTATTAAAACCATATTTTATGTGTAAAATATTTAATATTTCTTAATTAAAAATACTAATAACTTAATTTATATTATATTTTCTTATTTTCAAAAAAATGATAATCTTATAAATATTTTTAAAATGTTTGATATCTCTTAATCAATATTTTTTAAATTTTCCATATTTTTTAGGTAAAAGTTGATCCACTTGTATAAAAATGCAATTTATAAATTTATAATATATTTTTATATTTTTACAAAATCCATAGAACCATAAAAATATCTTTTATATATTAATAAAAAAGTTTAATATTTTACACATTCCTTGTTGACGTACTCACCCTACATTCATTAACATGATTTTGTTACTATATTCGAGATGGATTTGCCATATTCTCCTCGTAAAAGAGTACACTAGATGTTGTGGTATGGTAATAAACAAGAAAGGTAAACCTTATCAACTTCTTAATGTTGTGGTATGGTAATAAACAAGAAAGGTAAACCTTATCAACTTCTTAATATTGTCAAACATGAGTTAGTATTTTATCAAATTAAATTTCAAATTAATAAAGCTCGATCATTTTTAAGATTGAAAATAGAAACTTCTTAAAACATTTAACTTATATGTAAAATAGAGATATTAATTGGTAATCATATTATGTCTTTTATTTACTATTTATGATAGGAAATTGTACAACTAAAATTATAAAATAATATTATTGTCTCTTTAAAAGTATTAATATTAATACCAATATATAGAGAGGGATTATTATAACTAATTTTATTTACTATTTATGATAGGAAATTGTACAACTAAAATTATAAAATAATATTATTGTCTCTTTAACATATGTATTAATATTAATACCAATATATAGAGAGGGATTATTATAACTAATTTTAATTTTAATATTTTTTTAACAATAAATAGGAAATAGTGTATTAATAAAGAGTTGAGAAAAGTTCACCGGAAAAAAAAATAAAGAATTGTTCTTCGGTTCACAAACCCATGAAGGATTACAAGTGAGCCTCAAATATTTTTCTAAACAAAATGTCTAGTGTGGATTCTATAGATTTTATAGTAATTACCTTGATATAATATGAATCTAAAAAACATAAGTATAGATTACTAAGAAGGCCAAACGGATAGTGTTGTCAACCTAGAGGATATGTTGAATTAAATGGTATCTTTGTTGAGGTTGTTACTTCCATGAATTTAAAATTGGATCACTTGAATATATTGATGAAGGAGAGGATTGGACCATAATGCCTACACCCAACTTTCATTACACCCAACTTTCATTGTTGGAAGAATTCACTAATGAATATTCTATGTTCCTTCAATTCAGATTTAACTATTGTTATATGTTTCTTTTGTTGCAGAAGAATCCCCATGAAAAATTTCTCGAAGGGACTCAAATTAGGTCCCCCCTCCCTTAATTTTTATTGAATTAAAATAATTTGAGTTTCATGTCCATCCAAAGCTTCATCGTGGTTCTTTAGAGTCCATTTGTTATCTCATAATTCTTTGTAATCCATGAAAACTACGCTCCAAACTTGAAAAACAAATTGAGAGACGGGGTAAACTAAAAACTTACAAACAAGGTGTTACTAAAGTGGTCTCACTGATAGAAGACCGATCCTTGAATATAGTATAATTCCAAGCTTATAAGTTGAAGGATGAATCAAATAGCCCCCTCCCAAAGTAAGTGAGGAAAGGGACTGTAAAAAAATCCACCAGTGAAGGAATTATTCACAAGAAAATGAGTGGCTCTTTGAAAGGAAAAGTCAAACCTGGAATCCAACAAACATAAACCCTGATGAACTGAGGATGTTCTAAAGGGACCAAAGGGACAAGGAAATAACCAACAATTTAACACACAGAACAGCAAGGAAAAATGCATACAAACATTTGGTTTTTATTGCAATAATCTGACATGTTACAAGCTGGCCATATTATAGGTTCAGGTCGCCCGCTTCTGGATAGGAATGGATCCCCACAATGTCAAATTCGACTCAGGGAAAATGCAGTCCAGTCTACTCATAAAATTATGTAGCTCTGTTTTAATATTTCCTGTGTTTGATACATGCTGGAAGAACAACAAGAGTATTGTGGTAGTGGTTGTAGGTTTCCCCAAACAATTGGCAGCCAATACACTTGATAAAATAAGGGATTAACTCCCTTCAAAGGTTCTACAACCATTGTTGTAACAATACACCCTCCTTTGGCACTCTACAACCCTTCACAATCAACAATACGCCCTTCACTATTCAAGTGCTCCCTCCTTAGAGACAAATGTGTCCTCCTCTAATCCTATGCACCCTGCATGAGATATCCAACCTTTAAATGGAGAAATAATGGCCCAGAACTCAGCCCCTACCTTCAATAATTCGCCCAGCTAGTAAATAAACATTCTCTCAGCCCAAAATTCACCCCAACAGTGAGGTATTCATCCCACAATGAAAGAAAACGACCCAACACTTCATAAACTCGCCCAACTGCAATATTTCATCAATGAGAGTGCCCAGGTTTGTATGCAACTCGCCCAACTGCATAAGAAAGACGCCCAACAAGCATTTTCGGTTCAGATCTCGATTAGAGTGTGCCCAAATTGTGAAAGAATGTGCCCAACAGAACAAGAGCCCGTCCCACAATCACTAATTCGCACCCACACCCTAAAATCTCAGCCACAACTCGATTAGAAGTATAATCTTCCCAATGAAGAGATCAAAGTGATTTCTTCCCACAAAATGACTAGCTAGGGTGTATCATTGGAAACCAATCCTAGGATTTGTCACCAAAACCCCACAAAATGACTAGCTAGGGTGTATCGTTGGAAACCAATCCTAGGATTTGTTACCTAAACCCTCCAAACCCCAAGTTTTAAGAGCTCAACAAAACAAGAGGATGAATACAAAATAATTGATCATCATGATGAGAGAATAGAGTTCTCTGTCTCGCCTTTATACCCCTTAATTTTTTATTTATTTTATTATTCATTGATTAAAAGACTTAATTAATTAATTAACCATTTTAATTCTAAAAAGTGATTTAACTATTTTTATGGCTTCTTCGGCCACTGAAAGCCACTTCTTATCATTTTATACTGTAGTGATTTTCCTCCCGATTCCGATAATCTATTACACTAAGAGGTTTCTCCAAGTAATATGCCCATTATGACATTCTTAGTGAATTTAATTAAAATACGACCCATAATAACTCAAAATTACGAAAATCTTCGAAATGCCATGGAACCAAAGTGGTATGTGAGATGGTTTAATCATGAATATGATGAGCGATGAAATTCAAGCCCAATAGAAACCCTCAATATCTCTCGAACACTCTGTCACTATTTGGCTTTTTCTGGTAGGCATGTAACACTCTAACAATGTTATAATGTCCCCAAAATGGGGACATTTACAATCCTCTAACTAGAATGTGTTTGTCCTCAGGCAATAAATGAATCCAACTACCTGTGATATCGGGGTCCCATATCCCTTGGAGTGTGACACAAGTTAGGCTCCCCTCAAGATGTGGCATATCAAGTGCTCACCATGCATGACACCCAAATGCCCATGATGAGTAGAATGATCGATGGCTAAAGAATCTCAGTCAACTCCCTGAGTAACCAATCTACTCAAAACTCAACACCATCAAACACTAAACTATCAAGCACTCGAATCCATGGATCACATATCAAAATGTGAACTGCAATGCATCGTGAAGGAAAGTCCTGCAACACATCAACACCATGAGTCTCTTGCAAATAACCACCGGGGTCTCAACCAGAAATGAGTCTGTCCTCCACAGAAGTACCAAACCAAGCTGACCCCACTGATTGAACATGTTGTTTCCATAGTGAGTCTTTAGGAATAACCAATCACCAACAAGTGGCGTGCTCCCCCCAATACTAAAGGTCACTAGAAAGTCAAAGTGACTTCCCTCGCCAAAGATCCACTCATCTCCATCGGTCAATAAAATGCTCGACCCTGTAATCCTAGGGTCCCATGCTAGTCTCTAATAGGAACCATCATGTTGATGCTACTACTACTCAGATCATGATTTTCTGCTCAAAGTATACATAATGGATCCTCCCCTCTTGGATCCTCAAACTGAAGAAAATACTTGACCCAATGGACTCACGGATCCCATGTCAAATTTGGAAGTCCATCACTTCCAATCCCCACTAGCGTTGAGTGTACCCCTCGTGGCTGTTGAAAGCCCTCCATCCTCATCCCAATGAGAGTTTGAGTATGTATCAACCTTTGAGATGTCCTCTATCCCATGGCCTAAGATACTCTGTGTCATGCCCAAGGCCTCAACTATTGGTCTCTAATGATCCACCCCAATCTTGTTGTATGCAATAAAGTCCCTGTCACATGGTCTCAAACTGAATCTCCATGTCCCTTGCCACTATCTATATCCCTCTGTGTTGTTGTCAATCCTTGAAGGATGGAAAGGCTATCATAAATATCCTCAACCAACTATACAACTGGAGAGTCTCATATGCTTTGGTCAATCCAAGGGCATTTAAAAGCTCGTCCATTGGAACCCATGGTAAATAATCATTTGTAATCATCACTGAACACCAACCATAGCGGGTACAATGGTAGATTATCTCCTGGCTTTGTGGTTCAATCAATCTCCCTCCATCATCACTCATATAGTTTTTTTTAGTGTGAGGGTGATCTCCCAAAATGATGTGTTGCAAGGAGAGGAATCTCCATGCTCCACTAAGTATGTCTCCTCCACACGCAATCCAATGTGTCCCATATTGAAATCATGAATCATATATTCCCTATTTAGGGAATGTGTGATGGTAGACTAAGGGACCACACATATCCATGATATTTTAGAGACAAATTTTATGATCTTAGACCCTATCTTTTGGCTTTCAATTATTGCATGGGCACCAAGAGCCATCTCCAATGCAATCCTCAATATGGTGATCATATCTCACTTATAAGATAAATATCCCTTATGTAGGCCAAGGACTAGGCCCAAAAAAACATCCTTGATGTTATAAATCTCAAAATGGCCACCATATCCCACCTACAAGACAAGAATTTCCCATTTAGGGCTTGCATGTTGGCTTATGGTTCAATGCATGGCTCATGAACCCTAATGTCATGGACCATGGATCTTATATAGATTGTTTGGTGCTCCTAGGGATGATTCTTGTGGCCTAAGCCATATCAAGGGATAAAATTAATGGAAGGTGACCTTAGGTTATAACATTTATCTTTTGTGCTCATTCATCATGTGTGAGGGCTTGAGACACCACGTAGGAAACATACAAATAATCTTTGTTTTATAGACAAGATATGGTTTTACAGTTTAATCTAATCATGGCTTATGGCTTACAGTTTAATCTGATCATGGTTCTGGTTTAATCTGATCCAGTTTGTGGTATTACTCCCTCTAGGTATTACCTTGCCACAAGCATATGCATAAAATTGTTGTTTAAAGTGTTCCCCTAACCCTCATTATTTACTCCCTCTGTGGTATTACCTGTTGCATATCATTGTCAAACATTGTGGACCATTAATGAACAAGTCATTTTCAAGTTTGATTTAACACAAAAATGCATAAGGTATATCGATTTTTAACACCCTTTATATCTCCCATCAATCCTAGGAAACATAAAATCAAAGCTTCAACCAAAAAAAATCATTAAACTAGCACAAAAGGTCCATCATCCCTCAACCAATGGATACTCATAATAGAATTTTAAGATCAAATTCCTAATATTTAAAATCATGATCCTATTTTGATGTCCTCATCAAACTATTGAAACAAAACCCCAAGGTTTTTAAGTCAGTATTATATACCACTTAAACAAATATATTATACAATTAAAAAGTACTTCCTAAAATTTTGTTTAATAGGGACAAACTTTTACATGAGTTCCATAGTGAAATAGGGCATTGGACAATTTCTAAAATGTCGTAGGATAAGATAATTTATCATCTTTGTGATACTAAGAAGGTTGATAAAAATATGTTCTCTTAGAATTCCCTAGGTATGCCACATTAAATTCCAATTACAAAACCAAACCATATTACAAAATATAACTATGTATGTGATATTCATCAACACCAATTCTTCAACATATACATATCTAAAGAGTTACTTCCATAACTCACATGAAAATATTTAAATCTCATCCATAAGGCAACTACATCCTCCATACATTCATTTATATGGTTCCACAACCATCCAACACATTAGATTCAATATACCCTTTTGCTTCATTACTCAAGATGTACAAATATGTATCACTCTTTCTACCTAAAATCATATTAGGAAGACATAAGTGCTAAAGTCAACTCATGAACAAATTCAAATATTATCAAAGGAATACACCAAAATCAATCTTAACCAACATTCCACAATAAACACAAGTAACCCTCTATAGGTGCCACAATTTCCTTCTAGAATCTACTCAAAACATATCTAAGTCTCATGATCACATGCAACAACATAACAATTTAAATATTGGCATTTTTCAAAGCAATGTCAAACAATGAGACTCAGGCACTCAATAATTCTTTGGAGAAGAGAGATAAGTTTTAGGATATTTAGGTTGTGGATGCTAAAATCACCGAGCTACATGATGCAACCTTAGTAGATAGAAATTCTCTCTAAGAGTTTAGACTAGGCTACCCAAGACAGTTAGATTTGTAGTAGTTGGAAGCATTTGTAGATACAGAATGGAAAGAAATAATGTAGATGCAACTAGTAGAACTAGATTAAGAGAAAGATCAATATTTCATTGTTGGTGTTTCAATTGTGTTAAGTGGACCATGTAGTTAGATGTATTCAAGAAATTTTTGGCTCATGCTCTTACCTTTATTCAAGAATTGGCCTCTTCATTTATAGGGGAATTAGAATATTAGTTAACATTGAAGCAATAGAATTGACTCAAGGGTGATTCAATGGGTGTGGTAAAGGCTTGTTGGCCTTCACTTGCTTTGGGATTTTTGTGCAGGAAATAAGAATGATGGGAATTGTGATATTTGGATGGCTTTGACCATTTCAAATGGACCCTCAAATTTAGCTAAAGAACAAGTGGGAAAAAACGTTTTTGAGGGTTAAGTTGGGTAGTATTTATTATGTAAGCATGGTGTTGTGAAGAGGCAGCCATTGTTAGTTAAGCCCAAAATTGGCATGTCAGGGATGCCCTAAAACTCCTTGTAAAATGAAAAGAAAAGGGATGGATCATAGTTTTTTCACTGTTATAGTCAAACTCATACAACATATAAACATAATTCCGAACAAAAATTCAATGACTTTCTTAAATAACCCTCTTCATTGCAACTTGCTTCAAAATAAAGTATCATTCCACAATGTTTACTAATGCACTGCTCAACATCTAAGAAGCTTAATCTACACTGCATCAATGAGGGGTATTTATTCCTAGCTTATCTTGCCAAAATCCCCGTTGACATTTCGAACATTAATCCTTTGCATTTAAATCAGATGGAAACTTATTACAGAGATGTTTCTGTATATTTACAACATTTTCTAGTGTGTCTGGGTCTTATAGGACTTCCTCAACTTGCTTTTGAAAACCAAGACATTCTTCACAGTCCTTCAAAATGAAGTGTGACATAGTTTCCTAAATATTCAGACATATTCTCAGTACCAACTATTACAAAGCCATTATGAATCCAGTAAGGTACAATGTTGTCATTACAAGTAGTAGATCTTTGATGGATGATTCAAAATGACAAATGGTTTGTATTTTTAGACTCCTCGTGACTTGTACATTACTTTGGACTATCCGAAGGAAAATTTTGGTCAAATCTAGCATGCATGAAGAGCAAAACACCACTTGAAATTGACCTTTCTGCCACATTTTGGAGTAGCACGCTACGCTTTCTGAGTACTTTGGGAGAAGATGAGTTTGAAGGGCCAGATCATGTCAATTTTGTATCTTAAGAATTTCATCAATTAGTAGACATCCCCATATTTCTAAAACACTTTTTATATCTATATTTTGACCTCGGGAAGGCCTCCAAAAATCCATTTTTCCTAGCAGCTAAACTCTGTCGGTTCAGCTCACGCTTTGTCACAGGTGGTTTTGATAATTTTTGCCAAATTCGACATCTATAAAGTAAAATGTTACTTTTGTATGTGGTAATGATGTAATAGGGTGTAAATCAGTCAATTATAGTGATTTTGAGGTAGATTGATGCTTGGACATCAATTTTTGGTCAAATGTATTGGTTGAGGAAAAATGGGGATTGGTTGTAACCTCCTAGATATATCACTACCTCCTAAAACGTGAAAACTTTAACACTCTACCATAATTCTCATCTAATTCATGTATTCATAGTTCGCTTACCATTATAGCATGGATGTATGCTACTCTCTTCCCTCATTAATATATCATTCCATGTTTTCCTTATGAAACTACAATAACTTTATATGTAATTTCCTGTATATATTCATTTTTAATTGAATCATAATCCATGTGTTTCCACATGTTTCTTAGTCTTTTCTCTCACAATCCAAGTGTCTTAGGTTTCATCCCTAGGAGGACCAAGGAAACATGGAGGAAATGAGGACCATGGGTGATGTGGTGATAAAAAAGAACTTCCTACCGGGTCCACTCGAAGATTGGCTCAGGGCCATTTGCAGGGTTAGTCAATTCTTGGCTTGTTATCATGTTGCTGTTGGCACATGAGTGGTAAGTGTAGTGAAAAATCATCTTGGGAGGAACTTTGAAGAACGCCTCTTCTGGAAGCTTGTGGTGGAGTTTGGGTGATCATTGTGGCTCCCTTGTGGGGCTTTGCATTTGTATTCCTTGGAAAAATTCTTGGTAACACATGAGTTGTGTTGTGGGCTCTTTAGATGGTTGTGGGATCTAGTATATATAAGTTGGATTTGAGTCATTGAGATCCTTTAGCCGATTTCTTGTGTTTTTCATTTTTCAAGTCCCGTTGTGGTGTTGGCTCCATGAAGCCAATGTGATGTATTGTGTTTTATTTGTTGGCAGTGGAGGTTTTCCATTCGTGAAAAAGGTGGTGCGGGAAACGAGAGTTGGTTCTATTCGGTCTGTCTAAAGATTGGCCTTGGGTCATTTGTAGGGTGAATTGACATCGATGGAATGGAGTGATAGTGAGGACAAGTGCCTACATAAATTGTGTTATTCATCATGCATCTGGTGGAGGTATGTCCATTTCTATATTTATGATTGATGACACATGCATTGGTAGCAGATTACTGATGGAGAGCATCATTGGCACATGGTAGTTCAGATGGGGATTTTCCATGGATGATTTTATACTCTTAGAGAGAGAGTGTGTCTATTATGAGGGCCGACTACCAGCAGGTTTTGGCCAGTTGAGGGACTACCTATTGGGGATTGGAGAGATGTATTACAGTGCGAGGGAGAAGGAGGTGGAGGTGGACAGAATCACTCCAATAACATTCATCGTCACCCTTTTCATCCTCTTTAATTCTTTTCCCATCTCTAATGTTTTTTAACATTCTTCCCCAAAGACATATACTTTGAAACTGACACCTATTTTTGTTCAAGAGACCATGCAAACCCTTTTTTAGGCGTCGTTATTATAGCAAACTTGTTGTAACATTCGTCAAATGCAACATATTTATGGATTTTATAATGTATGATTCCGATGTTATATAAATATAAGTGACAGTTAGTATTTTGACTTGGTCAACATACTAAGGTGGTCATTGGAGGGAAAACCCTAGTTTCCACAGCGTCGCAATTACAACAACAATCTTCACAAATGTAATAAGAGAGACATTTATGTCATAAAATGTGGCAATGAGATAGGTGGAAAGCGTGGCAGAGAGATGACAACGTGTGAAGGCGTCAGCATTAGCTTAAGGCCCGGCGTTATCGGGCAAGATGAATTTTTTATTTCCTCTGTTTTGCGGCAATATGGACAAATTTTTTTTTTTTTAATTTCCTCTATTTTGCGACAATATGGACAATTTTGTCCATAACGCCGCAAATAGAACGTTGGAATTTTTACATTATGTACTAGTGTGTTCAATGTAGTCCCTTGGCTCTCTGTTTTCCCAATGTCACTTTGTATTGATAATCTATGTTCCTCCACCTAATCTTGACTTGTGATAGTGCGTAAAGGGATTGCATGCCTAGGGAGAAAACTAGAGTAGATATCATATCACATAGATTTTTAAGCTCTCTGCATCAGGTGTGCTACATTTATACATGTGACTTTATTTAAGTTGCAATATCTCCAAAATCACAAAGAAAATCATGAAGAATGATGAAGGAAAAAATGATAGTAATCAACACTACAAGGAAAAGACCTTTTAGTGGAGGTTACAATGGAGGTTTCTAGTGTTACAAAATTGGTGAAAATTGTAAAAAAAAACTCTACTACAACAATTGTTTTTTATAACGGATGTTTTTGCGAATACTATAATGAAAGTTGATTACAAATAAAAAAATAGGGGCGACTGGATGTTTTAGAGGATGTTTACAAATCAGTGCATTTGTATAAGGAACAAGCATCGGTGTGTACATACACATACAACATTGGTGATATACACTTAATGTCAAGCACTGGTGAAGTAAAATTTGCAAGCACTAGGGCAGTAAAATATTTAAGCACTGAAGAGTTTGTCTTATAAGCATCAGGGTTTTAACATTAAAACACACCGAGGGAGTTAAAAATAATCAAGCATTGATTCTTTCTGCATAGAACACACCGATGCATTATTAATAAAAAGACACTGATGTTGTATAAAATAATATTTATTCATTTATATATTTAATCAATGATGTAACATTTCACATCGACATTGGACAATGCAATAGAATAAATTAAAAAATATTTTATTATATGAATAAGAGAGTCTTTGACACTCAAAATGGGACACTTATCGGTAACCCCATTGTCTTTCAATTGGGGCACTATGTCCATTACATTAAACAAAAATGTTTGATTTTCACAAACAATTATTTAAAAAAAAATAGAATTGCAGCTTGCATTGATATCCAAATATATTGGTCATCATTCTTTACTAGAACTGTTGTTATTTCTTGAGCTACTTCCATGCCTTGGGTTATTTTGTTGAATGTTTGGTTGATTTTCTCGATTGTTTTTTTCTTCAATTTCCATCTACAAACATAAAAATAAATCGTTATGAGTCTATCTACATTGGTGAGAATAATGAAAATTGAAATAAATAATATACATGAATGTAAATAAAAAAACATTGTACCTCCAAAGAAATAATTGACTCATGAATAATACACATATGTTCAAAATCAAATCTCATGCTTTGTTTCAACAATTCTTCTGTTGGCTCAGTTCCATACTTTGTTTCCTACAAGTTTTATACCCCATAATAAATCATAGATTTAATATAAAATATTGTTTTTGTTTCATTAATTATAAAATGATAGAAGTAAAAGAACATAAATTATAATTACAAATTCCACAATTAATTTTTGATATGCCAACATATACTCACAACCCTTAATTAACCCAATGCCAATCAATTTTTCCGATGGCTCTTCTTTGTATGTTAGCACATGTTTGAACCCTTAATTAACCCAATGCCAATCAATTTTTCCGATGGCTCTTCTTTGTATGTTAGCACATGTTTGAAGAAATTCAAAGATGGTTGTTGTAAAACAACTTAACATATACAAAAACAAAACTTGATTTGTTAAAAGGGAATAACAATTACTCACAAAATTTTCTATCAACCCTTTTCTTCCTGGTCGTCCAGTTTTATGTGTAGAATGAGTTCGATTTTCTTTTATTTTCTATAAGAAAATATTTGAAAATTAATATTTAATGTTTAATTAATTATTTGAACCTAATAGAAAAATTAAATGATTACACACATATGAATCACGTTGTTGAGATAGCTCCTCCTACGATGAAATTACGACCAATTATTTGACCATATCCTTGTACACTTTTTTGGACATTCCTACTGAAATATTTCAGATATCAACTCATTTGTCCTCTGGGATTTTCATAATTTTCCTAAAAAAATAATATGACAATAAAGTATTTTTATATTGATATATGAAAATTAAATATCACAAAATTGATATATTAATAAATGAATACTTTGTAATATATATATATATATAATTCTAAAAACGTGTTTTTAGGAATATTACTTTTTGAATGATTCTTTTTTGTTGTTCTATGTTTTTGTTATTGAAAGTCTGACACGTCTCATTGGCCATTGCTCTGGAAATGCTTCATGTAGTTTAAATATAACCTGGTTCTTCGAATCATTGGATTGATTTCTATATTGTAAGTAGAAAGTACGTCTATATGTTCATTCCACTATATCCCTCATAGTTATGTAAATGTTTTTTCCCCTTTGATTAATCTCCAACACCACTCCACATGAGCTAAGGACCAATTCATCATCATTTACATCTTCTATATTAATTAATATTTTTTTGTTATGATGACATTATGTTCCCTCGTTGTTGGTTCCTATAGAAAATTAAACATATGTGAATTAACAGATAGTTTGAAACATGTCATATAATATTCCTAAGTATATTATTAATGAAAATTAAAAAAAAAATCATATTGAATAGCACTTTTTCATTCACTTGATTCATCCCGCTGCAATTTTTTCATCAATATTTTACTCTCTTCTACACTTAGATCATAAATAATCTCATCGATCTTCCTCATTTTGTGGCCCTGCATGGCACACACTAACCAATGCATATTAGTTAAACTTACATATAGTTCAACCATATTAATTGTGTATAGAATTTACAAAGAATCTGTTTTTTCTGTTTTTTTCGTATGTGTCATCATTGTGTCGACCATAAATTTTCTTATTTGAACTCTTCTCACTTATATTTTTATCAACATACAAGATGTATCATTCAATACAAAATTATTAAATATATTTTATAAATAAATCATATAATTTTCAGCGAAATGTTTTTTTGTATTCGGTGCGCTTTTTATATAGAAAGCACTCGTGCATTTATTACATAAAACCCATCGGGGTGTTCCATACAACAACACACACCGAACAATTTTTTTATTTTTATTTTTAAATATTGTGAATTACAACAATGCAATATATATATATATATAGAAGACATCACAATGACTATAGTAGAAAACAAAAACATAGCAAAAAAATTAAACATTCATAAAAAAAAACAATAGAAAAATTACACATTGATGAGAAAAAAAAATAAAAACAATTATGGGACAACATTTTCTTTGTTGTTTAGATGAGAAAACATTGACGATAATTTTTTTATGCGCCATATTTTCTATGGCTGTACTTGTGCATTTCTGTCGAAATGGTGCAGAGAAAAATCATAGTTTAAAAAAAAATGTTAAATCAGAAACTGTTTAAAAATAAATAAAAAATAAAAAGTTAGAGGGTCAACTGCATTTGAGATCCGATGCAATAAGTGGTCCCTTTACATCACATGCCAAACAATTATATATAGAAAAACAAAACCATTAGATCTAAAATACCTAAAACAAAAAGCTCTAATTCTAAAGTGATAGAGGGAGTTGAACCCTAGGGTGAAATTTTACATTCACGTAAGAAAAAAAAAAGGGTTTAAGGTAAGTATGGTTTTTTTTTTAATGTAGGGTTTTGAGTGAATCACCATACCCTTCAAATCCTCATTTTCTGAATATTTATTCTGTTCCAAAGTATTCTTCCTCTCCAAAGTGCTTCCCGATATGTCTCTCTTCAAAATCTGTCTCCTGTGAATTTTGGCAAAATAATGAAAATATTGAATACCTTATTAATATTAAAAAACTTTATGAAAATGATTTAGAGTGAATCACCATACCCTTCAAATTCTCATATTCAAAATAACACTTTGGTTCCAAAGTATTCTTCTCCTTCATAGTTTTCCTCTGTATGTCTTTCTTTCAAGTCGCTCCCCTGGAAAATTTTTCAAAATAAAGAAATAGTGAATATATTTTTAGTATTTAAATGACTTTATGAAATTTGATTCTCATTCTTTTTTGAATTGTTTAAAAAAAATAGTGTTTTTTTTTTAACTTTTTCAACACGACAATGCGTTTACGTAAGACACACCAGTGCAACCATATTACATTACGCATTGGTGCATCCATATTAATTGACACACCAGTGAAACCATATTACATTACGCGTTGGTGTGTCCATATTAATTGGCGCACTCAAGACATAATTTTTTTTTATTAACAAAATCTCGAAACATAGTGTGATTGATTTTTCAACGCATTGATGCTTATTGTTAATATGCGCACAGGTGCGTTTGTGGTTTATAAGCATACTGATATGCTTTTAAAGTTATTTGAAATTTTGTTTGCACTTAAAATAGTATATTCTTCTCAAATTATCTTTTAGGATGAATTCACATCACTTACAATACTTCAATATACATTTTATGTTTTATGTCACCTTATTCTTAAAAAATGGTTTCAAAATTATATTCAAACTCAAATTGTGGTATGGTCCTTAAATTTTTTTTTAGATATGTATAGGACAAATTATTGTTAATTTTGCTGAAATGCAGAGAGAAAACCTTATTATATGATCAAATGGTGAATTCTCCAAATTCCATCCCATTCCATTTTGCTCAAAGTCCATTGCGGAGTTCCACCTTTCCATCTCCACTAAGTTTAACTTATTTTATTTGTGTTTCAATTATCTCATTGATTGTTTTTTAATACATGTCAATCTGAATAAAAATGTATTCGAATTGAAAGATCTTGATTCAAAATCGAGTTCAGATGAAAAAAATATTCCAATACCAGTTCAAAAATGTCGGAAGGTCTTATCAGGAGAAACATACCACAAGTAGTTGGTAGATGAAAATGGACAATCACTTTACCCTGTGAATTGTTACATTCTATCTTCTAGTCGCAATCCTTGGTTGGCGATGGTAATAATTGTTTTGTATAATATAATTTGAACAAACAAATTATTGCATTGTGATTACTAATATCATCGATGTACTAATATTAAATATTTTTGAAATTAGGATTCATTTGATGATGAGTGACCTACCTACCATATTATGTTGCACCCCACAACAATTGCAACCCGAGAGAAGGATGCAATGAGAACACAATTGAGAGAGGAAGCGGACAAAGAATGGTTGAATCAACTNATGGTAATAATTGTTTTGTATAATATAATTTGAACAAACAAATTATTGCATTGTGATTACTAATATCATCGATGTACTAATATTAAATATTTTTGAAATTAGGATTCATTTGATGATGAGTGACCTACCTACCATATTATGTTTCACCCCACAACAATTGCAACCCGAGAGAAGGATGCAATGAGAACACAATTGAGAGAGGAAGCG
>SNQJ01S0180428.1:1918-16660 GCA_010110895.2 Picea sitchensis | reverse complement strand
TTGCTTTATCTATTACTGATGATGATCCCATAACTGTCAGGGAAGCAGTGAATTCAGAGGATAGTAAACTATGGAAGAAGGCCATGGTTGAAGAAATGGATGCCTTGGATAATAATGAGACATGGGATATAGTTGAGTTTCCAGCTGGAAGAAAATCTGTTGGTAGAAAATGGTTGTTTAATAAGAAGTTTAATGCATAAGGAAAAGTGGAGAAATACAAAGCTCGGCTAGTAGCAAAAGGTTATTACCCGGTAGAGGGAATTGACTTTGGTGAGATTTTTTCTCCTGTTTCTAAGTTAACTTCAATTAGATTTATTTTATCTATTGCTATTTCTTTTGATCTTGAAGTGGAATAGATGGATGTGAAGACATCATTCCTTCATGGGGATTTGAAAGAAGAAATCTACATGAAGCAACCAGAAGGCTTTGTAGTGAAGGGAAAGAAAGAGCTGGTCTATAAGCTAAAGACGTCACTATATGGTCAGAAGAAATCACCTAGGATGTAGTACCAAAAGTTTGATACATACATCCTTGAATTGGGATTTTTGAGAAGCAGGACTGAAAACTGTGTATATTCCAAGCAGGTTGGTAATCACTTCATTTATGTAGTGTTATATGTTGATGACATGTTGTTGGTAGGAAATAACATGGATGCTATCAAGGAGGTGAAATCACATCTATCCTCCAAATTTGACCTGAAGGATCTCGGTGCTTCTAACTTCATTCTAGGAATGGAGATTAAAAGAGATCGTGCAAACAAGAAACTCTGGTTGAATTAGAGAAAATATGTTGAGACAATATTGCAAAGGTTTAATATGCATGGAAGTAAAATGATCAAGGTTCCTATTCCTATAGGTGTAAATTTATCTACAGACCAGTGTCCCAAGACACAGGAAGAAGAAGAGGACATGTCCCATGTTCCGTATGCTAGTGTAGTTGGCAGTTTGATGTATGCAATGATCTGTACTAGAATGGACATTGCACATGCAGTGGGAGTTTTGAGTAGGTATATGTCAAAACCAAGGAAGGAGCATTGGAGAACAGTAAAGAGGGTCTTTATGTTTCTTTGTGGCACTACCAGTTATGGATTGTGCTACCAAGGAAGACCAGGATTGGATAGAGTGGTGGACATACATGGCTTTGTTGATGTAGACTGGGCTGGAGATTTGGATCGAAGAAGATATACAAGTGGACATTTGTTTAACCTATTTGGAGGAACAATCAGTTGAATGAGAAAAAGATAGGCTGCAGTGGCACTCTCAACTACAGAAGCTGAATACATGGCAGCCACTCATGCAAGAAAGAAAGTAGTATGGTTACAAAGATTGTGTTAAGGTATTGGGTTCTTTGTCAGGAATATTGCACTCTGACTATCACAATCNAACCTATTTGGAGGAACAATCAGTTGAATGAGAAAAAGATAGGCTGCAGTGGCACTCTCAACTACAGAAGCTGAATACATGGCAGCCACTCATGCAAGAAAGAAAGTAGTATGGTTACAAAGATTGTGTTAAGGTATTGGGTTGGTACAACAAGCAGTGATATTAGATTGTGATAGTCAGAGTGCAATATTCCTGACAAAGAACCCAACTTATCATTCGAAGACAAAGCATATTGATGTTCAGTATCACTTTGTGAGAGACGTGGTTGAGGAAAAGAAGGTGTTGCTGGAAAAGGTTGACACTTTGAAGAATGGTGTAGATTCATTGACAAAGTCTATGAGCACATAAAATTTCTCCCGGTGTAGAGTAACAATCGGCATTGTTTCCCTGGATTGTTGACTATATAATCCCTTGGACCCCTGGATGAAAAGAAAAAAACAAGTGGGATAATGTTGGGTATGTTTTATATTCTTTGCATGTGTGTGTGGGTGCATCAGATTCAACAACTGTGTATGCGGTTTTTGCTATTTTTAGCAGTTTTCTAAATTAATCTCGGATTAAAGGATTAGGGTTTTGGTATCTATGGAATACCTAAAAACATTGTATATATTGTATGGTGAATGGTGAAATTCAATATAATGAATATAAGAAAGGTTTTCCCAGTTGAGGGTTTTCGATATAAAATATCTGTGTACTCTGTGTATGAGCCATTGATTAAATTATGTTTTCCTTAAGAATATATATGCATTGCTTTACTTCAATGGTTTAAAACTTAAAATATGCCTGTAAGAAATTACTCAATTATCCTTGGGAGAGATTGGAAATACTTAACAGGTGGATACCTCTCACTTGACGAGACACATTCATCCATTCCTTCGAACGGTAAGAACATTATAGTCCTTAGATAGGGAAGAATTTCACCCTACATAGAGAGTGTTCTGCAATATAGCATAAGCTATATCGAAGAAGACCTAGAAGTGTATTCCATCTTTGCTGAAGAGGATAATATTCCGTTGGAAAGAGTCGATTTAGATGATGATATGTGGCATATACACTTTGATGGTTCATACTCTAATGAAGGTAATGGGGTTGCCATTATCTTAGTTTCACTTGTAGGAAGAATTCATAATCGGTCTTACAGGTTAGAGTTTGCTTGTAAAAACAATGTCACTAAATTCAAAGCTTTGTTATTAGGCATTGAGAACGCCCTTAATCTTGGCTGTGATCACCTTTCAATTTTTGGAGATTCTGAGCTTATTGTGAACCTGATACGTAAGATATAATCTCCTAGCAACAAGATAATGACATGATACACCCAAGCTGTTTGGGCACTTACCTCGAACCTTTTATCTTTCAACATCACTCGTATTAGAAGGGATTTGAATTCAATGGTTGGTCGGTTAGCTATCTTTGCAACTTCTCTTGATCATCAACTTTTTCCTCACAGGCCCGATTGTTCTTTTCAATATATATATTTTTCATATATCCCTGGCAATGTAGGATCTTGGTAGGCCCTCCCTAACGATGAGATCATTGGTGCTTCTTTCCAATATGAACCTTTTAAGCATGAGGAAATTATATCCATAGAAAACAATGAGATTCTTGAGAGCTTGTCTCCTCTTGAGAGTTCATTTCCATTGAGTGATGTAGGCAATAAAGAAAAATAGAAAGAAGAGGAGTTATGAAAGAAGGTGGTTGAAACCATCTCCATGAACATTAGGACACTGGATCTTCAACAAATGTTAAAAATAAATGTCCAGTGTTTTGATGAAGAAGAGATGAGGTTTGTCGAGCTACTTGGTGGGTTTAAAAATGTTTTTTATTGGTTTAATGGGGATCTTCATGGTTTTGATCCAGGTCTTATTCAATGTACTATGAAACCAACTAGGCAGAAATAAGGACTTGTTAACTCTGCACTAAAGGAAACCTTTCAAAGGGAGTTGAGAGATTTCTTAAGGGATGAAATGTTTTTTTCAGTTCACCCTGAATGGGTTTCCAATTGGGAACATTCCTCGAGGACCAATAATAATATTAGAACCTGTATTAGGCTTCGAAATTTCAGGCAAGCGATTAGGAGAAATCATTTCCCTCCTCTCAATATGTAAATGTTTCTGCAACAGGTTGTAGAGTCATAGTTAGGTCTCTTACTTGATGGCTTGTTTGGTTGCAAGAAAATTAAGGTAAAAAAGGCAGATGCTCACAAAACCACTCTTATCACTTATTGGAGTACTATTTCTTGCCAATTCCAACTTTCTAGCTTACTTGATACAGGTACTGCTTTTAGAAGACCTATGCACACGACTTTCAATGAATTGGTCAGTCTCCATCTCTATCTTGATGATATAATTGTGTGCATCAAGGAGTTGATAATTACACTAGAATTCCAAGTGTTGGGTCCCTTCCAAATTTCTTTTGTCTTAGACACTAACTCTTACATTTTAAAAGATTTACAAAAGCAATCATTTTCCTACCGCACTGACAGTCCTTGCTTGAAATGTTGTGAGGGACCAACGTAAAAGGTTCTAATGTTGTCCGGATTTTTTGTATACTAGTAGCTTAGCTCTTCTTTCATTTTTTGTGCTTATTTTTCTGTTGACTTCACCTTTCCAAGTTAAAATGTTTTGCTGTCTTCTTCATTTTTGTCTTTTATTGCTTCTTTTTTAATTTCTGCATCCTACTTCTGTCATAATTTTACTTCCTATAGTCTTTTAGCTGTTTGGTTAATATAAGGTGTTGGATCAATTTTTCCACAGTGACACTCCTGCAAAGCATTGCTAGTCAATAACAATCAATATTACACATCTGTTATGATGTCTCCTCTGAAATCTCCTTGAAATTGTTATATGTTTCCACTGTTGTATTATAAAGAATTGGTTATCTCCCACTTTTTCTTGCCATTTCTTCATCCATTGAGAATTTTAAGAGAAAGTCTAAACCTTTTTTTTTTCCTCGAATGATTATGCATACAGTGGTAAAAACCCCTCATACTTAACACTTTTCATGAATTATTCTCAAATTCCCAGTCATCTTTCCATTAAATCTGCTCACCTCCCCCCTATTGCATAATATTCCTGATTATATCTTCTTGACCTACTGTTTTTGGTCCATGGAACCATGAGTTATGAGTTCAAAATTTGTTGAAAACAAATTTCCCTGTGAAGTCGCAAGTTTGTTGATGATTAAAAAATGTCAACGAAGTTTCGCTTGCAAAGTGTTGCTACAACCTATTATTATAAAAGTTAAATAATACTAGTAGGTGGGACCCCTTTGTAGATTGGAGATTAGGTTTTGGTCCTTCTTTGATGTTGTGTTCATGTTCGACATTGCTTACATGGTTGATGAGATCTTGTTTTTTGTTGACTATGGAATGGCTTACAAAGTATTGATTCCTTATGTTACTACAACCTATACTATCCATTGATATCACTGCTACTAGTTATTGGGATCTATTGCGAGGAGACTTGCACAATAAACATGTTAGAAAATTAACACAGAAAAGCAATTGGAAAGAAACGAAAAACAATGTAACAAATGCAAAAGGTAGAAACTAAAACATGTTATATACTATGCTACATTCATCGATTTTTAAATGAGTCATTTCTATCCTAGCTATTAGATTAGTAGCTATGCGATTGTTTTTGAGTTATATAATGGATATGCATAGTGATTATGTTATGGTATGAGTTGATGTGGATCACGCTATTGGGATGATTCGGTACATGGTTTATTGGATTGTATAGTTGACATGTAATATGGTCAAGTTAGAAATGGTNCGATTGTTTTTGAGTTATATAATGGATATGCATAGTGATTATGTTATGGTATGAGTTGATGTGGATCACGCTATTGGGATGATTCGGTACATGGTTTATTGGATTGTATAGTTGACATGTAATATGGTCAAGTTAGAAATGGGATATATGATGTGGATGGTGCATTTGGCAAGTAATAGATGCATATTCCAACACAGGGTTTAAATTCATGGTGTTAATGAAAATCTTGTTGGCATGTACTGATGAGTTAATGAAATGTGGGTGGAGGCGAAGTGAATTTAATGCATGTCACCTTTACTCCTTCCATTGGCTGCCACCCTAGTCGGGCTATTGTTCAACCTTGTTGTTGTGGTTATGCTTCAATTTCTTAGTAGAGGGGAACTGCTCGACCAACTCGCATTTTAAGGTGTTCGATTACATGTATGTCTTTTTTTGGCCATTCATGAGTCTGCTCTGGTTATGAAATGATTAATGGCTCGAGTGTATTGGTTTGCATTTTCCTTAAGTATTGCAACTCATGTGTAAAATTGTGTTCTTGGTATGAAGCGTTGATGTTTCTTTATGAAATAATCTTGAATTCATAGAAGTTATTAGTCATCCTGGGTGTTATCCACCATAATGACTCTCCGTCATCCTTGTTGGTTTAGTTGGAGGGTTTTTGTTTAGTCTTGGGTGGATAGCTACCCTCACGCATTTGTCAGTATATCCAGTCTTTGGCTTTTGTGGGTTTAATGGTTAGAGTCACTCTGTGCCATTGGGTTATTTTGTTAAGTTCTTGACCCTGTATTCACTTCAACGTTGTGGTTGTTTGACTGGAGAACCACGAGGGTTATACCTCGCATGTGTTAAGTATCATTATTGGCTGAGTTGAAGTCTCGCTCCTATGTTATAGCCCCTTGTCATGGGATTTGTTACATGTCCATGAATGAGTCGTGGTTCTCTCTGTGTATGCACCATTGGCGTCAAAATTTTCACCATTACAAGGAGTTGTCTCTATTCTCCTTGTGTTGGCTATAGAACAAACCCTTAGCCTCCAGTCTGAAGGTTGATAGAGAAGACTGACTTGACCTGTCTGGTTTACTACTTGGTTATTGTTGGATGGTTGTATATTTTTGACTAATCTAAGAACATGCTCACCCAGATGGTCATATGACAGTCGTGTTGGTTTGGTATTTAGTCACTGCCTCTGTTATAAAATGGTAAACCCTGCATTGTTAATTGCACAATTCAAAATACACAATCGCTCTCCTTATGTTTAATAACTCAATATTGTTTAATTGAGAGGGTCACAACCCTAGTTCGAGTCGATGTGTGGGTATGTGTGGTTTCCACACCTTGTTAGGTCAATTGATTGTTACGATAGTGGTGAATTTGTTGGTTGAGACATAATCACTGTCCTTTTTCACTAAGATTATTTGGATGTTTAACTTGGAATTGGTTACAATTGCTAAATGATGATCACACGTACATCAATTATGTGTGTGGTGCTTCTACACCATGAATTCTTGGTCATTGTAACTATGAGTTCTTTTGGGGCCAAACAGTTATTGCAACCAGGATGATTGTAGGAATTCCATCCACTGTGTGCGTTATGATTATTCGATTGCATGAGCCCGAGTTTTTACACAACATGGTTGGTTGCAGTTTGGTTAATTTGAAGCATTATTGTATTAGATTGATAGCTCAACACAATGGGCTGAGTTAATAACTATGACTATGTGTTTGAAATTGTAGAATGTAAATTTTTCATCGTGGTGTTTTGGGTGGATGACCACTGTGCATGATATGGATAATTTTGGGTTCCACACTCATAAATAGTCACAGAGTTTTAAGCACGTTTTTGTGACATTCTGATTATTGGTTTTATGAAGATAGGCATGTTGTTGATATCTCATTGTATTGAATGGATATCCCAACTTGTTAGAGTCACATCGAATTGGGTTTGTACAATGACAGAATTACACTTGCATGATTGAAATATTCTGTGCATAGCTTGTGTTGGAATTGTGGTTGTTATCTGTCTATTTAAATGTCAATTTGGGGTTTTCAATTTAATTTGGATTATTGGGTTTACTGCCCCTATATATGTTTAATGAATATCATTGCAATCTAAATGATAGGCCCGATTGTAGTGATAGTGTGACTTCATTGTTAATTTTGGAAACATGACTTTTTGAGTGTATTTGTTGATTGAAGTAATGTGTGGGTAGTGGTTGATTCTAATGGTTAACATAGTGTAAATGGTTACTACTTGAGAATTTTTATAAGATGCAAAGTATATAAATCAAAGGAACATAACTCCTTTACAGATTGTGTGGAATGCACACTGTCTTGTGATAGCACTGTGTTGGACATTTGATTATGAACAATGAACTAATTAAATACACAATAATTGTTATTTGGTCACAATGATTGTTGGTTAGTGCATCTCCTTTCACAAAATGTTTTATGGATCACTTAATTAATATTATGAACAGTAATCAGTCTTTTTCCCTTCCATTATTTCATTTTTCACTAATTATAAATCATATCACCTTCCCATATTCATTTTCACTCCCTGTTCTAAGATTGATTATAGTCAAGAGATTTTCGTTGTTAAAGCAATTGAAAGTGGCAGTGTCTTCTTTGGATTACAACGATGTTTTATTGGTTTTCCTTACAGTTGATTGTTGTTGTCATTGAGAAGTAACCATGTTCTTTTCCCTTTCATTATATCATGTTTTTCTCAATACAAACCCCTCGCATATCCCATAAACCTTTTTCACCCCCTGCTCATTGATAAACAATAAAACAATTTGTATGGATTGGATTGCATGAGTCTGATACATTGATGAGCCAAATATATTTCATATTTTTAAGAGTTGTCATACATGGTTATTTAAAATGCTATTTTCTAATCAATCATGCATGTAGGAATGAGTTTTTTCAGTCGACGTAGTCATGGCCGAGGAAATAGAGGTAGAGGTAATTGGAATAGAGGCCAAAGAAGACCAAGGCTCTCCATACATTTTGATGTTGATTCACAAGAGCTTGGCCAGTTGTTTCAGGCCAGATTCTTCAATTGGATTGGGAAGGGAGTAGTCCAAACTAGGCCTCAAAGGCCTCCCTTCCAAGTTCTGCAAGCTCCCTGTGCCCCCTCACGTCTCTTTGCAACCTGAGGTTCTTGAAAATGATGGATGGAAAGAGATTGTCCACCCGATAGTCTCCCAACATCATGGATGGCCCAATTTGTGCTTGCCTGCTCCTCCGCCTGACAACCAGATTGTCCAAGCCTCTCTCCACTCACCAGTGCAATCCTCCCATTCCATCAAGAGATTGAAAATTGAGGCCCACCATTACCTTGATAAATTAAAATCCATAGCTTCCCCTTCCTCACCCTCCAATGGCTTTGACAAATCTGTGTCTTCTCAGATGCATTTGAGGGATGATTGTTCCCAGGTGATCAATGAGATTAGGCCCAAGGGATCAACGCAGCTAAAGGAAAATTTAGGGAAATCGAAGGGTGACAACATCAATCAAGGAAAGATTGCATCAGAAAGTGGAAAATATGGCTTTTAAGTTTTATTTTATCTATTATTTTATGACAGTTGAATTCAGGGATCTTTGGACCACATGTTTTATTTTGGATATATGAGTAGTATTTTTGGAAATAATTTCAAATATCATGAGCTAAATTGTCAAATGGAATATGTGGATGGGATTCACAAGGAGGTGTGTTTTACTTAACTAATGGTTATGTTATGATTGTTATGATTATTACGAGCTAATGGGAGTCACAAAGGGTCCCACCTACTAGTTATTATTTATTTATAACCCTTATTATGATTATTATTTCCCCCCCTAACTAAATTTAGTTGATTCTTTTAATTAACTTAACTAATGAGTTGGTTCAACTACTTCAACCAATTCTAATTGGTTAAAAGCAAAAGGAAAGGGAGGAACAAGAGGAGGATATAAGTAGAAGCATACTAAGGTTTCTCTTTGAGTTTATGTTGAGATAGTTCAGTTTTCATTCATTCATTCATTTATTGATCACAAGCCTAATTCTCTTTTATGATAGAAGGGTCTTACTGTAGACACCAATATTCAAGGATGAATCACATCATTCAGACACTTGTTATTCAGAGGTGTTGATCTATCTTTGATAGTCTGTGTAGATTTGTTTGTTTGTGAATTAGTTTTCATGACTGACAAAGGCTATTGTGCAGAGTCGAGTGGGAAGCAATCTGTGGCAAGATGATCCAAATTTTAGAGTTTAGTTTTGGTTTTCTTTCAGATGTCCTTTAGTATGTTCCATCGGGGATGTCTAAGTTTGACTTTGGTCAAAAATTTCTGCATGAGATTTTGTAAAGAGAACGACTCTTTGGCGAATTTGAATGAAATAAAGGATTTCTTTATGTCTCATCTATCTTGAGTGTCATATTGGTGACTTTACTTATATCTTTACATTTATTTCAGCAACTGACATGTTCAGAAAATTAAATAAAAAGTAAATTTCCAGCAAGCTATTTATTGAAAAAAGACTAGCCTAAGCACTTGTAATTAATACTTGTGAGTTATGATGCTATTTTTGTTGGCTATAAACCTAGGGTGACATTTCCATCTATTTTTCTTTAGACAAGCCAAATCTGAAAATTCTTGAGTAAGATCATTTCATATCTTTTCCTCAACACCACGTTAATAGTGACGTCAACAAGCCACGCCATTCTGGGAGTACTAACTTTGGGGATATCTAATATTTCTCTATCAACTAATCACTGAAGGTCAGAATTGTGAAGTAACACTAAACATTTATCTACTTCAGGAGCATTATCAAGCATTGATCAAGTATAGTGGATTAATAGAGTAAGCATGAGGAGTTAACTGACAATAAGCGATCACCACAACTTTATGACTTATTCGATATGTAAAACCTCCAGAGGGATTGAACTAATTCAAAGTTTGAGTTACCGAGAGTGCCAGAGTGATAGAATCCTTGAAATAAGATATGACCATTCATCGATGAGGAAGATCCAAGGTCAAGATACAAAAGAACAAATCAATGTGCATGAAAATTAACTTGGTGGAGACAACACACTTTTGATATGAACTGTTGGATGGTGTATCTACATGGAAAACATATAAACTATACACACTTCTACGAAATTTAGTCCGGGAGAATTAGAAGGTTATAAAAGAAAATAATTCCTAAAGATGCAAAGTGCAGGAGGAAACGATAATCTTCCATCTCACGATTGAATCCCAACCATTGGATAAGGATAAGAAAATTGTGAGAAATGAGTCCTTTAAAAGAATGATCATATCATTGATATGAAATTGTGATAAATGATGACGATTAAAAACTGTGAATTGAAGTTTCACAAGATGTAACACTCCAGAATATATCGCTTCGTAAATAACAAGAATTTGGTGATTATAAGGAAATTTTGGGAGCGCTAAAGCCCAAAGAACACAGTACCAACATTGGACATATGGGAGATAAAAGAAAAAAAGGGGGGGAATAATTCTGAAGCACAAAAGATGTGTTTTCAGTGAAAATCATATAGTAAGATACAGATCTTAAAGAGGAAGAATAAATTAAGAATAAACCTAAGGTTACGAGCCCACTGTCATTTGAACATTGGGTTGAAGGAAGTGCCTCAAACAAAACTCATTTCTGTAAATAACTTAAGGTCTGTAGAATAATTAAACATAGATTAACACAATAACAATATAGATAGCCTGTAAAAGGTTTAAAATGACTTGTTGACGAATTGAGGATGCAACAAAATCATGGGAAATATATAATGATTCAATCCATATCTATGATCAACTCATTAGGACAAAAATAGAATCAATATTAGTCTTCTAATTAAATTGAGAAACTTACACGATAAATTAATGAATAAAAGGAAAAAAATATTTATATTAAAATTAAATGAAGAGGTGAAATGGTTCATGTCAAAAAGACATAATGTTTAAATCCTATACCTATTGAAATACTATATAAACTAGAAGTGGTGGTGAATATATGGTGTCTTGGTAGATTAAATATATGCATATATAATGGATTGAATGGAAGTTCATTCTATCAGGTTGGTGCATGTTTACAAGCTGAGTCTTGTTGTGAGGGTTTGATTCCTCACATCTCTGTTGGATCCGAGATCAACAAGATGGGTCTTGTTATGAGGGTTGGATTCCTCATTTCTTAGTTGGATTTGAGAACTACAAGTTGGGTCTTGTATCAGAGAGTTGGATATCTCATATTCAGTAGAATTTGAAGATATTAAATGACTGGTTTAATTTTTATTCATTCAAGTTAAATAAATAAAATAAATAAATTTTATCTACTTCATACAACTTGTGTTATACATGTTTATGAATAATTAATTGAAATGCATATATATTATTCAATTAATTCAGTTAATCAATGAAAGTGTGAAAAATAGTCAAAAGTTCCAAGCAATGATTCACCAGTTCCAGGCAATGATTCACCCCCCCTCCCCCTCAGTGTCAGTGTGTGTTTCAACACATACAAACCCACTAATCCCATCATTGTCTTGGAATAATTTGTTATACCCTCCTTTACTAGGAGAAGTAAAGGGTTACACCCTCCTAGGTTTGTCTTAGCTAGTTTTTCTTACCTTGGTGAGTAAAAGGGTGTACACCCCCAAGGAAGTAGCACAACTTAGATCTTTCATTTTAAAGACTCCATAACCCAATAGTTAAAGGAACTAATATATTTCCTTGGAGAAATAAAATCATTGCATTGGGATGCATATAATCACAAGATATTGAGATTGTTTAAGTTGTGATATTTTCTATATGCTTTAAGCTTGTCAAAGACTCTAGGGCATCTAGATTGGTCAAGTGGATATTGAGATATATCTAATTGAAATATACGACCATTAGGGATGTAACAAATCATATTCTATTTTGATTCTAACTTGCAATTCAACTGTGGAAATGTGCTAGTAAACCATCATTATCATTCTACTACTAATTAGTGAATTTTTTTTCAGATTATTTTCTTGTTTTCATGGTTTAACTTGTTTCTATATAAAATGTTTTCTACAACAAGTTGGTTGTTAAAAAATTACTCTAAAAAGATCATATAACAACCCTTTGATACCACTAAAGATTGTGCTAAAGTGTTGGAAACAATCTACATGTTTTATTGCTTCACTTCCAAACAAATATTCTTGTTTAGTGTTGTAATTAGGGACAACAAGCTTAAATTTATTTTCCACTTAACTTTGATCTTGTATACATGTTTCTTCTTGTGTCCCAGGAAGGTACAATTCTCATCTACAAGTACCCAAGCACTTGGAAACCATATACCATCTCCGATACTTGTTACCAATACACCTTTCACTTAGTAACTTGACCTATAGGGGAATAACTTCCATAATATCACCTTTCCATCTCATTCCCCTATGGTCACTAGGGATCCCCCCCTTGAGTTGGATTTATCCTTCACCAAAGAGAGGGCAGGGTTTATCTAAGGTGACAGTGGGTATAATATCCCACCATTATCACCATACCTTGGATTGGGTTGGGATTTTCCCAACCTATAGTTTGTTCAATAACAAAGTCGAAGGATTCATCAAAGGTTTTCGAATTTCCTTCCTTCCTTTTCTCAGGATGCACCTTTCCCTTTCCTTTCTATTTGTACTTTGTATTAGATGTGATTCTCTCATGCATAGAAAGTGCATGTGCCTTGGAGATCTTGATTTCTCCCATTTTGATGAGCTTGTCTTGCTCATGCGATAGGGACTCAATGAACTAGTGGGAATTGTCAAGGATGCTCCCAAAGTGATCCTCACTATATGTAATGTTGAGACAAAAGTTGCATATTCCAGACCCAATTTTGAAAAAAATGACAAGAATCCACTGTTTGTTTTGAGTTGATTTATCAATCCTGCATCCTTTTAGTTGAAGAACTAGGGACTTAAACTTTGTGAATAAGTGCTGAATATTATAAAAAATATTTGGATATAAAGATTTTAATTAAATATCGAGCATGTGACCTCTCATCTTGTCCTATTCTCCAAAGAGACCTTCCAGAGTGGTTCAAATCTCATTTGGAGTAGCATGGGATTCAACATGAAACAATATCTCTGGAGAAATTGAGATGAAAATAAGACCGAAGACCTCATCCAAGTGATTGAAGTATTTTGATTTTTTGATCACCAATGTGGCTTATGCCTCTGTATCCATTTTTATTCGGTACAAGCCTTTGCCCTTGAGTTTAATTAGTATTTTTAGCTTCCACTTAAAATAATTGTGTGATGTAAGAAAAATTGCTAATGAAAAATCCATTCTTTTCGATTTCTTCAATATTTAGTATGTGAAAATGAGTGCTTTTGTGCCTTACTAATAGCAACATGTGTTCTTTGATACCATGTGAAGTTTTTGTGAAACCTGCATAGAGAACCTAGCTATTATAAATTCACACAAAGATTTCAAGAGAGAGAGAGAGAGAGAGAGAAAGAGAGATAGAATATTGAATTGTATTAACTGAATGAGAGAATGGGAAAAATACACATGATATACTCTACATAAGAAAATTGATGCACCATAGTAATGATCTAGAGAGATGTGAACACCCATTGACAAAATCTGGAGTGAATTTCCACCTAGTCCTGGTTAACTGGCCATGCAGTCATCAATTATCTGGATAATAACTAGTGGAACAAGGATATAATCATGCATACACATGTGTGGCGCCTTATTGGTGATGATACCAAGGTAACTTCTCCCTCCTAGTGATGATCTAGAGGTATTCATGCCACACTCGGTGATAATACTGAGGTTACCATGCATGACTCTAATCCACTAGTCTAATTGAAGTGTAACTAAATCAAGACTAAAGTGAATGTGTTCCTTCATCTAGGGGAGAATATCTCTAACCAAAGGTTCCCTCAACATAGAATAGTAAACCTAGGAAAATAAATACTAGGTGGGTGTGTAATATCTCCAACATAATTCATACCAGAGTTTTATTTATTTCAAATAATCATAAAGCTTCTTTATACTTCTAGTTGAATTTTTTCTCTTTTATAGTGAAAACTAAAGAAGCATTTAATATTGTTGAGAATATGTTTAAGTGTTTCAAGTTTGAAGAAGATAAGTTCAGACAATATGATCCTTGTTATTTAATTTCAAACATGATAACTCTAGTTGGATGTGCACCATATACTCATCATGAAGATGCATGAACACAAATGATAGAAAAAAATGAATCATGGACATAAGTTCAACAAATATTGCATGGATAATGTATAATATCAACACAAAGAGAAAATGTAAAAAAAGAAACAACTGGAAAAGGTTTTGCATCTACTTAAGCTATCATTATTGAAGATGATCAGACTGTTGGAATATTAATGGTTGTTGTCATTGATGTCAACCCTAGTCATGGGTTTTGGACCATAAGATTGATAAAGGTATTTGGACATGAAGGAAAATGCACATGTAGATACAAGACCCATGGATGGATAGTATACATCATGTTTTTTCAGGTGGTATGTGGCACGTCACGTGGATCCTCATGGTTGAGGAGAAATGAATTTTTGAATATGACAAAGTGAATTGAAGAAGGAAGT
>SNQJ01S0180427.1:0-19399 GCA_010110895.2 Picea sitchensis | reverse complement strand
AACACACTGCAATGAACTAAAGCTATGATAAACTAAAGCTAAATCTATGGACGTTAAGCTACCTCGTATGCAAGTTCTACAATACTGAAATGAACTAAAGCTATGACAGCATAAAACTAAATCTATTGACAGAATAAAGCAGCAGCTTGCACCGGTTTGGCGGGCCCAACCAAACGGCACAAACGCTGTTAGTAATAACCAGAGCCGACTAGATCATTCTATGCAAACATTGTATAATCATTAACTCAAAAGAGAATGCTTCCAATTGTATATCAGTCGAATACCATAACGCAACAACAGTTTTGTATTCAAAAATATAGGTTCACGGCATAACATAATCCAGCAATAACAACAACAACCCGTTCTCAGGAGTGATCCCGGGTTTATATATAAAAATCCTACTTGTTCATAACAGTCGAAAACAAAGATGCATTAAACAAACGAATCCCCGATCCGAGAATAGTCTTGGAATCAATTTTTAAAACGTATTTCACATCTTCGTGACACGTAGTGTCACGAAGTGTGAACGATGAAGAATAATTGATCCAGGTTTATCATTATGCCTTCGAGCACCCTGTGGCGAGGACTCCAGTTGTCCTGCGAATCTCTCTGTCTCCCATTCGAACCATAACGCACACCATAACGCACAGATCTTTGAGCGGCTCCATTGGTACCTCCACGGGTACGAGTTGGTACCTAGTACCGACATCCTGTTCCAAAAATAGAGGTGGTACCTAACCCAAGCGATATTAGTTCCAATACCAATTTAAAGAATTAAAGTGCATAAAAATAGCTTGAAATGCAAATATACATTAGGTAACCCCATCAAATGGTAGGGAGATGTTAATTATGTCAAAACGAGGCCAAAAGGGTGGTACTGGCATATAAGTGGAGGTCTGTGGTATATAATATAGGCAAAGAACATGATCAAAACCGGGGACCAACAAGACCTAGGATAACTGCAGGCTTTTCGTCTTGGAGGTTTATGGAGTCTGTGAGGAGGCATGAGGCTTCGAACTGTAAAAGCTCAGAGAAGCGTTTTTTTAATTCTTTGTGTTTAATTAGCTCGGTGAGGGGCACAAGGATTCTGATCTTTTGAATTTCATGCTCGAAACTGAAAGAAGATGTAAGCTTTGGAATTTCTCTTATTTCGGGAACATGATGGTGGACAATGGGAGAGAGGGGTTGAGCCTTCTTACCTCTGTGACTATCTGCTACTTCATTAGCAGGTTTCTCTTTTCTAGTGGACTACTCATGAATATCAGGTGTTGCTGTCTTTTTGTCAAACCTCAGGTTATACCTGCCTCGGCCGCTGCTAGCCTTGTCTCCCTTGCTCAATTCATTTAGCTTACCATCCATGAGAGACTCCTCATAAGTTCCTTGAGTGAGATGAGGAAAAGGAGGAGTGTCTTCTAAGCAGTGGATTTCAGGATCAAGCTCGTTTGTCTCCCTTTCTTCCTCTCTGATCATAAAATTGCTCTGGAAAGGAGCCTGAATCCTCTGGTCTTCTCTGTCTCTTCCCCTTTCTCTATGCATAGTCAGGGGAATGATATTGTTGGGCCTCCTGAAACCCCATTTATTAGCACTCTGAGGGCCTTTATTCATTTGCTTCCTTTCCACTTTCAGTCTCTCCATCTCTTCAGACAGAAACTTCATCACCTGGGTCAACTCATCCACTTGAGTGTGGGAAAACGATGGACCAGAAGTTGAGGCCTCGGACTTTCCCTTTATTCTATCTGCGTCGGCCTTGCTCCTCAGTCTGTCAGTTGCTAATATGTTGGATTCCACTTCTATGACCACATCTTTCATTTGATCTAAGGAGGTGGCTCTTCTTTCTCTTAATAAAAGACAGAAATCTGGGTCGAAAGCACCAGCGTAGGAAATTTGGGCAGAGGCTTCTGAGGGCTTTATCTCTACAGGAATCTTGTTATACATCTTATTTAACCTTTTGGAGAAGTCATAGATAGAGTCTCCTTCCATTTTCTTCAAGGACCGAAACTCCGTCATGTAATACATGAAATCCTTTCTATCTCCCCACTGCCTCACGAAAACACTATCCAGGGCTTCAATTCCAGCAATAGATCCGGGGGCCAATCCTCTAAACCATTTCCTCACATCACCATCTAGGCTCTGGATGAAGACTCTCATCTAGACATCTTCATGTTCAATGTTTAGATTGTCTGCATAACTATAGAAAGAAACCAGGTGCTCTTTTGCAGTTATGTCTTCTTCGCCAGTGAACTTCGGCATGTATTTCAAGTAATCTCCAGTGAGGAGAGGATGCATAGGTTGAGGTAGGATCAAGGGAGTGTATCGAGCAATAACTATGGCATCCATTCTATTCGAAAGGGGATTAGCACCAGCCATGGGAATATTAGGTAGTGGAGAGCCTGGAGGAGAAGAAGTGTGAACAGGAGATATCGGAAGAGAGCTTCTTGAAGGAGAGGGAGACAACGGGGAAAGCAGAGAGAGAGATAAGGGACTTGAATGTACGGATGTTTCTTCCTGTGTAGTAATAGTAACAACAAGAGGGGTGGTGAAACCTTCTGAGGCCCGAGGTCTGTGTTGTGGCACAGCTTCTAGGGAGGGGGGAGTGACAAGGATCTCTCCTTCTATTTCCAGGCTAGGAGGAGAGAACTCAGCAGGAACACTCCCGAAATTCAGAAAACGGGAAACCTTAGAGAAAGGATGACTAGAAAGCTGAGAACAAGAAAGTGGATTTTTTACAGAAGCAGGTGGGGAAATACCTGGTTGCGCGACAAAGATTTCTCCTTGGGAAGGCTTCCCTTTTTTGATAATCACCTCCGGATTTTCTTCAGGCGTGGCCAGAGGTAGTTGTGGATGGGACCGCATGTGTCTACTGCTGGATGCCACAAGTAACCCCACAGGTTCACCGTAGTGGAGTCATCACAATGGAGTCTCCAGGTGCACAGTAGAAATCTCAATAGTTCTAATATCTGATGCACCTTCAAAATCAGTTGATCATTGTCGTTCAATCCCGGGGAAAATATTCAACTTCGTCCCCGGCAACGGCGCCAGAAATGTTAGCGTCAGAAGTCACTCTTGGATTGCTTGCAGGAGCAGAGCCTAACACCCATCAGTTTAATGTCACGATTTGTTTATAAAGGGATGATCAAATGGAAGAAAACTCAAAACAATATCGTCTCAACCCTGAAACTAGGCCAGGCATGCATGGGCAAGTGAGGTCTTAGATAAACTCCAAACAGTGAATTGTAATAAGGGTGAGCAGGGGGAAGACTTGTACGAGAAGATTGCAAGGGTCTATCATAAACTTCAGGTTTCTAATAGACTGGAGAAGAAAGCCTCCAAACGCAAGATCCTCTTACATCCAAACACAGAAGACCAAATAATACAATAATGTAACAACAAATCCTTTATCATAACATAACTGCAACAATTCATGCGAATCATTCGATCATGAACTCTCTGGTATGAGACGAAAACATAGACAGAGTAAGAAAACTGTTTGTCATAAAACAAGAAATCTTAGATACAGATGCACAACCAGGAAGCTAGAATGGTTGTTGAAACTTTACAGTCAGGAGCTTTGCTCTACCATCGATAGATACAAAAATGGTGAAAACGCCTACATATACTCGAAACAACAACAACAACAAAATCGAGGCGTTGCATTAAAAATTTGCATCTGCATGGCTTCTGACAATCTGCACCTGTAGTCTCTGAATGATCGTGCCCTTATGGCAGACGCAATCGGACTCCAGACAGTTCCGTGGGAGAATCGACGTGTCTTTAATTCGTTGTCGGACTTTCCCATTATGGCGGAGGTGATGTCTAACCACCACCAACTTCTTCAATAACTGCTTCATTGGGATCAAGGATGGCCCAGCCAACTCGGCACTTTCGCGACGTGGAAGACCTTTCACGCTGCCACATGGATTAGTTGAACGACCTGATGAATAGGCATGGAGGCCAGTGTGAAAGATGGGGCGCATAACAGGAGTGGTAACACCAAAACTATGAGGGTGTGGGAGAGGTTACAGGAGAAGACACATGGCAGAAAACAATAAGCGAAGGGAGTAGGAGATGAGATATAATGGACACACTTTAGTGGGAGGCTGACGTGGAAGAGAGTGGGACACATGGCAGGTGGTGAGTGGATGATGAGATGGGAAAGCGATCGTGCAGTTAGGTGGAGAACAGATGGCAGGATGACACAACAAAGGGGGGGGGCACATTGATTAAACGCAGAACGACAGTGGATGTCCGAGTGGCCTGTGCACCGTTGATCTGGGCGCTCGAATCCTTATCATCTAGATTTGGCTTCCATTTAAACACGGACGCATTGGCATCCCACACTTAGGATAAGTGGGTTTTTAACCCATTCCTTTGCATTTTAACCCCTGCTACAAGAAATATCGCTAACACATAGAATCAATCGAACTACGGCCAAGTAAAAGGTTGTAATTGAGAGGTGCATCAAACACCTCAACCTCAACAGTAACAACTTTTCCTTCTAACGCAATAGATAACGAAGGAAGAACACCATAAGGATTAAAACCTATACCATTAAAATATTTTAGAGTATTGTGTGAATCGGTAAGGGCAGGAAAGCCAATGGATTTCCAACAAGTGATGGACATGACACAAGTCGAAGCTCCCTCGTCAACAACAGTTTGACAAATATTCTTATTTTCCACAATGACTTGTATTTGAAATGTTAATTGATGAGGGATCCTTGGTATGTGATCTTCCAAGTCAAATATTATCAAGTTCGTATCGGTAGGATTGATTCCACCAATAGCCTTTAACATTTCCTTCTGTTGTGTAGGACAATTTTGAAGGACTTCGAGAGCCAACATTGCATAAGGTGTGTGTGCAAGATCTTCTACAATAATGTAGTTTTGAGTGGCATGTGCATGGGAGTGAAATGACGACTTACGAACGATGCCCTTAGGAGGTGAGCGAAGAATTGTATATAGACTCGGTCGTTTGAGATGAAGAGGATTGTTGGGAAGTGAAGTTGATGGAGGAGGTTAAACCAATGGAGCCGGTGAATCATCAACTTCCTCTTTAGAAGGAGAATAATATTTATCTCGAGTAGCGAATGCAACTTCGTTCTTCTTGGAGTCACCAGTACACATAAGTACATAATATGTGGTAGAGGGAAAAGGTTGGTCATGAATAACCAATTGGGCTTGTTGTTGAGAAGGAAAAGCTTGTAACAAAATGACAGGTGTAGGAGGTTCCCGGTCCCTTGCAAGAACTTAGTAACCTCAACACATCTCATATAATATTTCATATAATGATCCTCACCACAGATAAGACAAGGTTAATGAGGTTTTCTCTTTTCTTAATCATCAACAGGCTGAGTCTTGGGTTTATCAGATTGTTCATTATTATTTTTATCCTCTTTATTCTTATCCTTCCCTTTCTTTTAATTTTGATTTTTACCAGTAGTTGTAGACTGAATCGTATTAACCTCATAGGTTTTAGTGGGAGAAGGAGACAGAGGAGTGGCATTTTGTACATTAGCAGTAGTAGATTTGGGATTGGAATAATTGGATTGTTTGGACTGAATCTCAACGTGAAAATTTCCAATCACACCATCAACAACATGAGAATATACTGGAGGAATTGGGGTTGGATTTTGATGTAGGAGCATTTCCTTCAAGGTCAACAATGCATACGTGGAGGAAAATAGAGGACATCTCAACAATGACGGAGTTTCAAATCAAGAATTTAACTTAGAATTTAATTGGTTGTTGAGATATTTTGTAAACAACCAATTTTAAATTGTAACTTGTTTGAAAATTCTAGAAGGACTGTAAGAAACTACATATATGGAATGTCGACTCTATCTATTAGTAATTAGTAGTTATTGTAATAGGAAAGAGTAGGTGTTAGTTTTAAATTTTGAAATGATAGATTTTAGAACAGGATGAGAGAGCTCGTGGAGACGATCCTTAGATAGTTGATTTTTAAATTGTAATAGATCAGTATGGAGGATTATTGTAAGGGAGATCAGTAGAGAAGGGTAGAGTAGAGGAACACTATGTAATTTTCATTTTATGAATGAATAGAATAGATAACAATTGTCCCAAAATCCTTGAATTGTGTTCATCTCAAATGGGATTGCATGCATGTTATTTCGTATGTATAATTTGTTACATTTCATTTTCATGTATGAGAGTTTGAGAAATTGAATGTATGAAGTCATGACGAAACTGGTTGAGTTTCGCTTTGTTTCTCCTCTGATACTTGTATGCAAGGTGTGCATCTCGAATGCAAGGAGTGCATCGACTGACTCTCGGATTGGCTCAGAGAGGAGTTCAGAGGGAACCAAGGAAACATAGACCAAGTGCAAGGTGTGCAAAGTGTCAAGAAGCAAACGATATTTGAAGAACCAGAGTCATAGAATGCCAAGTGGGCGAGAAGCATTTTATTTTCAAGAAAATCCTTCGAACCGAGTTATTTGAAATCCCTAGAACGCAAGGTGTGCATGGGAGATTGAATATCCTTCAAGGGATGAAGATCAGAAGGGATAGAAATTTCATAAAGTGTTCACGAGATCTAGAAAACTGGACTCGCAGAAAAGGCGAAGATCAAAATCTTCTAAGGGTTGAAATCTTCCAAGTCCGGGAAGAAGGCACAAAATCTCAGGAGGGAGAGCACGACAACCATCAAATAATATGCAAGGAAAATATTGGGACCATTGAATCCACATCCAGACACTCAGAAGAGAGTGTGGGAGAGATTTGATCTGAACCGTCAGATCAGAGTGTCATGGACCGATAACCGTTGGATCTAGAGGAAGTGTGTGAAGGTTAAAGCCCTTCACACTGCACAAGAAGGTGGGTTTTGTGAAATCCAAACCCCGGACATGATCATAGTTGTCCATCGGAGGGGACATGTGGTGAGTAGACAGCATTTCGCTGACTCACACATCAAAGGAGTCAAATTTTGAGTTGCAAGAACTCACGACTCACGAAATTGCGATTCAATCACGACCATCGGATAGAGAGAAGATCTGAACGTTGATTTTCCAAAAAGGGTTTCAGGGTTTCAGCGATTGGAGGCTCTGAAGAGAGAGACCTCTCAACCTTTCGAAATGCAAAATCGCGAAAAGATCATGACCATTGATCATTCTAAAAATATCACATTCGTTGGTTGTCCCGACGTCATGAAGACCATCCATTTTGGACGAACACATGGAGAGAGATCAGTGTTTCACTAAATCACTACTGAAGAAAGTCAAAGGAGTAGGGTTGAGGAATGGTGAAGTCCAGACTCACGACATGATATGAACCATCAGATCACAGGAAAACCTCGACCGTTGATCTAGATGAAGGGAATATCAGTAGATTTATCCCTAGGTCATAGCCAGCGGCCATGTGGCAGAATTAAAGTGAGGAAATAACACGATTTAATCCCCGTCGCAATTTTGGTAATCGGGAATTTGAAGGAAAAGGAGTTGACTCCTTCGCATCATTGATACATGAAATGTGACGAGTGCCTTTTGGGCTTAGTCGGTGATCACATCCTGTGGTCACATGGAGAAATGATACGAGGGTAGCTAGCCCAGTGCTTAGCCTTCGTCGGGAATCGACTATCGGGAGTTGGAGATTCAAGGGTGGCTCACACATCGATACCTTGATACATGAAGTTTTGAAATATTGTTTGTGTAGGCACATGGTCACAGCCCGTGGTCGCATGGGGTGGAGCTCGCGCTTGGTGCTTGTTCGCACAGGGCGATTTTCATAAAGGGACCTATGAATATTTTTTTGGGGGTTCCAGCAGGGACCAAAGAGTTGTTTCAACTCAAGGGGATTGAACGATCCAGAGACCGGGAGGTCACAGAACCCCGAAGGGGAGGGGTTCTGAATAAGGTGGTATCAGAGCTCATATTTTGATTTTGTTTGAAGATAGAAGATGAAAAGATAAAGGAATAAATTTGGTACCAATTGTGGCACCAAGAATTTGATTTATGTTTGTAAGTGACGCAGTGAAATCATGCCACTAAGAAGGTGCAAAGAAAATGTAGAGATGGAAGAAGAAATGAGGCGACTCCGAACGAGACTGGATACCATGTAGACAGTACAGAGAAGAGCACCAGACACTGGAGATATCAGTGAATTTGAGAGAGAAGAAGAAGCATAGGATGAAGCAAATGTAGCAGAGGATGTTGCACAAAGTCGCTTGATAAAAGTTGTTTCAAATATAGGAGCCAAAGAAAGGGTAGAGGTACCTATGTATGAAGGAAAGTTAGAAGTTGAAGAATTGTTATACTGGGTACATGCTATGGAAAAATACTTCGATTACAAAGATATTGAGGAAGACAAGATGGTGAATCATGCAGTGACATGACTAAAAGGTCATGCAACGTTATGGTGGAATGAACTGTAAGCCAAACGCAGAAGTAATGGTAAGTAGAAAATTAAAAGTTGGGATAGGATGGTAGCTAAGTTGAAAGCCAAATTTATCCTGAAGGATTACCAAATCAATCTTTATAGAAGATTGCAGAACTTGAAACAAAGGGGTTTATCAGTGAGGGAGTACATTGAATAATTCTACCAATTGAACATCAGGGCTAGACAGAAGGAGAATGAAGATGAAAAGACTGCTAGATACATCAATGGGCTGAGATACAAAATTCAAGAGGATATCAAAGTGATGTTGTTTAGAACAGTCAAGGATGCCTATAAAGAAGCCTTGAAAGCTGAAGAAAAATTGGCCAGGAAGCAAAGACAATGAAGCAGAGGCAAAAATTCAAGAAGAGGCAAGAGAACCAGCAGAGAGAAGTTCTAGAAGCCGAAGCCTGAAGTTGAAAAACAACATAGTCACCATGAGAAGGGTGGAAGTTCTAAAGAAGGAAAGCATGGTGGAAGAAGTTATTTTTCCAGAGGTAGAGGAAGAGGAAAATCCAGAGGAGGTGTAGTTAAATTCTATATCTATGGAAAAGAAGGACACAAATCTTGGGAATGTACTAACGGAAAAAGGGAAGAAGGTGGATAATAACACATTGTCAAGAACATAATCATGTGGAAGCAGAAGCAGTAGAAGGATGAATAAACCTCATGATGAGAAAAATTCTTCTTAAACCATAAAAGGAACCAGAGGAACTAGTTCAAAAAACAAGCCTGTTCAGAACTGCTTGCAAATTGAAAGACAGAGTTTGCAAAGTAATCATAGACAGTGGGAGCACTGACAATCTAGTATCCACAGAGATGGTGGAGAAGCTGGAGTTAAAGACAACTTCACATACAAATCCATACAAGGTATCATGGTTACATAAAGGACATCAATTCGTGGTAAGTCAACGATGTCAAGTCGAATTTAAAATAGGAGATTACATAGATGCAATACTGTGTGATGTAATTCCTATGGATGTCTGTCATATTTTATTGGGTAGGTCGTGGCAATATGACTGAAAGGTTGTCCATGATGGAATAAAAAATACCTATACCCTAGAAAACAATGGTAGAACACATATGTTGTTACCCATAGAGGACAAGGAGACAAAGAGATACGATAGTACAATCATACTTCTCATGAGTGGGAAGGAACTCTTGAACGAAGTCAAGAAGGAGAAAGAAATGCAGTTTGTTGCAGTGAGGAATCCTAGAGTTATCCTTACAAATACTTATGTAGAATATTTTCCTATAGAAAGCAAAGAACTGTTAGAAAACTTTGTTGATATAGTCGTGGATGAGTTACCACACTCATTTTCGCCCATTAGGAGCATAAGCCATCATATTGGCCTTACTCCAGGAGATAGTTTACCAAACAAAGCATCTTATAGGTTGACATCTAGAGAGAATGAGGAAGTCAAGAATCAAGTCCAGGAGTTATTGGATAAAGGGTTAGTCAGAGAAAGCCTAATCCCATGTGCAGTATCGATTGTATTAAGTCCAAAGAAGGATGGAGGATGGAGAATGTGTACAGATTCTAGAGCCATCAACAAGATAACCATTAGGTATAGATTTCATTTACCAAGGATGGATGATTAGATGGACTGTTTGAGTGGAGCAAGCTATTTTTCCAAGGTAGACTTGAAGAGCGAATATCATCAGATAAGAATGAGAGAGGGAGATGAATGGAAAACAACATTCAAGACAAATGAAGGATTGTTTGAATGGTTGGTCATGTCATTTGGGTTGAAAAATGCACAGAGCACATTTATGAGACTGATGAATGAAGTGTTGAAAGACTTCATAGCCATATTTTTCATAGTATATCTGGATGACATACTAATATTCGGCAAGACAAAGGAAGAACACTTAAGACATTTGACATTAGTGATGGAAAGGTTGCAACGAGAGAAATTGTTGATAAATATGAAGAAGAGTTATTTTATGAAGAAGGAGCTCATATATTTGGGTTTTGTAATCTCTTCAAATGAATTGAAGATGGACCCAGAAAAGGTGAGAGAAATCAGAGAATGGCCATCACCGAGCAACTTATTTGAGGTAAGAAGTTTTCATGGGTTAGCGATTTTTTATAGAAACTTCATCAGAAATTTCAGTGGCATATGTGCACCCATGTTGGACACTATGAAGAAGAAACACAAGTCCTTCAGTTGGATAGCGGAATATGAGAAAGGTTTCAAAGTGTTGAAGGAGAAAATCACAGAGCATCCAATTCTGGTGTTACCGGACTTTGGGAAAACATTTCAAGTGAGATGTGACACGAGTGGATTAGCTATTGGAGAAGTCTTGAGTTAGTATAATAAACCAGTTGCTTATTTCAATGAGAAACTGAATGATGCCAAGAAAACGTATTCCACGTATGACAAGGAATTTTATGCAGTGATTCAAGCTTTGAAAAAATGGAGAAATTATCTAATTACTAAGGAATTTTTCTTGTACAGTGATAATCGTGCTTTGAAATTTATTACTAGGCAAGAAAAGTTGAATCAGAAACATGAAAAATGGGTAGAATTTATGCAGAATTTTACTTTTGTTATTAAACACATTGTTGGAACTGCTAACAAAGTCGCATATGCTTTGAGCAGGAGGAATTTTATTGTACAGGAATTTCGAGTGGATACCTTGGGGTTCGAGCACCTCAGGGAGATATATAAAGAAGATGTAGATTTCAAAGAACCTTACGAGGCATGAAAGAATCATTTATTGAGAGATAGAATCCCATGGACTGAATATTTGATTCAGGATGGATTATTTTTCAGGGAGAGCCAATTATCCATTCTGAAATGCTCAATGAGACATAACCTATTGAAAGAGAAACACAATGGAGGTCTAGTTGGACACTTTGGATACTTTGGTCATGATAAGACATTTTCACAGGTGAATAATTCATACTATTGGTTGATCATGAAAGAAAAAGTGAATAATTTCATGAACAAATGAAGAATTTGTCAGTATGCAAAGGGAAGAAAACAAAACATTGGTTTGTATCGTCCATTACCAATTCTAGAGAGGCCATGGGATGCAATCAGTATGGATTTTGTTTTGGGATTTCCTAGAACTCAAAAAGGGAGCGATTCCATATTTTTTGTGGTACACAGATTCTCAAAAATGGCAGATTTCATACCATGCCAGAAGACAAATGATGCCACACACATCGCCAATTTGTTTTTCAGAGAATTAGTAAGACTACATGGATTTCCAAGGAGCATAGTTTCAAATAGAGACACCAAATTTGTAAAACACTTTTGGAGGACTCTATGGAAGAGGCTGGGGATGAACTTGTCCTTTAGTTCATCATATCACCCTCAGACAGATGGGTAGACTGAATTAGTAAACAGGAGTCTTGGAAACTTGTTGAGAAGTTTAGTCACTGAGCAAGGTCAACAATGGGATCAGATTCTGGCACAAGAATAATTTTCATTCAACAATTCATTGAACATGAGCACAAGGAAAAGTACATTTGATATTGTGTATGGTATACAGCCAAGAGGGATTTCAGAGTTGAGAAATTTGAATCAAGATGAGTTCATAAGTGCTGGAACAGAGAATTTTGCAACAGATATGCAGAAACGCCATGACAGAGTCAGAGGGAAGCTATAGGAAAACATCCAGAAATACAAGAGAAGAGTTGATCAAAGGAGAAGAGAAGTTCAATTCAAAGTTGGAGATGAAGTTTTAGCTCATTTGATAAAAGAGATATTTCCAAGGGGAACATATAACAAATTGAAGATGAAGAAAATAGGACCATGCAGGATTCTTAGCTAATACTTATGAGATTGGGTTGCTAGATAATGTTGGGATATCACCGATATTCAATGTTGCAGACTTGTATCCTTACATGAGAGATGAAGTAGGAGAATCAAATGATCATAAAGAAATCCAGTGGGAAGAGCAATTTCCCACAGCAGAAAAACCTCATATGGAGAAAATCATCAAATAGAGAGATGGAAAGAAAACCGAAAGAAAGACATATCCTAAATACTTAGGGAAGTGGAAAGATCATCCAATGGCAGATGGAAGTTGGGTCATAGAACCTGGTATTTTGAAGCATGGAAATATAGTACAAGAGCTCATGGACAGGGAGTCCATGATTTTTTTTTAACCAGAGGAGTATGATGCAGGATCATCACCTTCAAGGTCAACAATGCATACATGGAGAAAAACAGAGGACATCTCAGCGATGACAGAGTTTCAAATCAAGCATTTAACTCGGAATTTAATTGGTTGTTGAGATATTTTTGTAAACAACCAATTTTAAATTGTAACTTGTTTGAAAAGTCTGGAAGGACTATAAGAAACTAAAGATATGGAGTGTCGACTCTATCTATTAGTAATTAGTCGTTATTGTAATAGGACAAAGTAGGTGTTAGTTTTAAATTTTGAAATGATAGATTTCAGAATAAGACGAACGAGCTCATGGAGCCAATCCTTAGATAGTTGTTTTTTACACTGTAATAGATCAGTATGGAGGAGTATTGTAAGGGATATCAATAGAGAAAAGTAGAGTAGAGGAACACTATGTAATTTTCATTTTAAGAATGAATAGAACAGACGGAAATTGTCCCAAAATCCTTGAATTGTGTTCATCTCAAATGGGATTGCATGAATGTTATTTTGTATGTATAATTTGTTACAGTTCATTTTCATGTATGAGAGTTTGAGAAATTGACTGTATGAAGTCATGACGAAATTGGTTGAGTTTCTCTTTGTTTCTCCTCTAATACTTGTATGCAAGGTGTGCATCTCGAACCTAAGGAGTGCGTCGACTGAGTCTTGGATTGGCTCAGAGAGGAGTTCATAGGGAACCAAGGAAACTCAGACCAGGTGCAAGGTGTGCACAATGTCAAGAAGCTAACGAGCTTTGAAGAACCATATTCGGAGAATGCCAGGTGGGCGAGAAGCATTTTATTTTCAAGAAAATCCTTTGAACTGAGTTATTTGAAATCCCTAGAATTCAAGGTGTGTGTGGGAGATCGAAAATCCTTCAAGGGACGAAGCTCAAAAGGGATAGCACTTTCATAAAGTGTTCATGAGCTCCAGAAAACTGGACTCGCAGGAAAGGTGAAGATCAAAATCTTCTAAGGGTTGAAATCTTCCAAGTCTGGGAAGAAGGCACAAAAGATCAGGAGGGAGAGCACAACAACCATCAAATAAGATGCAATGAAAATATCAGGACCATTGAGTCCATGTCCAGACACTCAGAAGAGAGCATGAGAGAGATTTGATCCAAACTGTCAGATCATAGCACCATGGACAAATACCCATTGGATCTAGAGGAAGTGCGCGAAGGTTAAATCCCTTCACACTTCACAGGAAGGTGGGTTTTGTGAAATCCAAAACCCCAACGTGATCACAACCATCCATCGAAGGGAACACATGGTGAGAAGAAAGAATTTCACTGACTCACGCATCAAAGGAGTCAAAGTTCAAGTTGCAAGAACTCACGACTCACGAAATTTTGATTCAATCGTGACCATCAGATAGAGAGGATATATGGATCGTCGATTGTCCAAAAATAGTTTTGGGGTTTTGGAGACTAGAGGATCTAAAGAGAGATACCTCTCAAGCTCGCGAAACGCAAACTCGCAAAAAGATCACGATCGTTGATCATTCTGAAAATATCACATTCGTTGGTTCTCCCAACGTCATCAAGACCGTCCATTTTGGAGGGACGCCTAGCAAGAGATCAACGTTTCGCTTACTCAATACTGAAGAAAGTCAAAGGAGTAGGGTTGAGGATTGGCGAAGTCCAGACTCGCAACATGATCTGAATCGTCAGATCACAGGAAAATATGGACTGTTGATCTAGGTGAAGGGAATATCGGGAGATTTAGCCCCATGTCATAGCCAGAGGCCATGTGGTGGAACTAAAGGGAGGAGCTAACACGAGTTAAGACCCGTCACGATTTCGGTAATTGGGAATTTGAAGGACAAGGAATCGACTCCTTCCCATCATCGATACTCGAAATGCGATGAGCACCTTTTGGGATGATGGGTGTTGTATATGCACTAAAAACACACAAAAAACCTTCAATTAAATTGTCAACCTGGGGTAAGTAAACTTATGGTTGTAGAAAAATATAAGCCAAGGTAGAAGGGATGGTAGTAGTATATTCTAACTAAGGAAGTGGCTATCTAAGGGTTAATCTATTCAATCAAAGCTATCTAATGAGAAAACCCTACTAAGCAACTTGAAACTATGTAACCTAAGTACTTTTGGACCAAGGATCGATGGCTAGTTCTAAGTAAGCAAGTAAAAACCCTATGTAAAGAAAACTAGTTCATAACAATAAGAAAAATCAACTATTAAGAATAACAATAAGAAAATAACAAAAGCAAACTACTTTAACTTGTCAACCTACATTCAATGAGCAACTACCCTATGAAAGCAAGTAAATAAACAAGCCAACAACTATTCTATTAAAGCAAGTAAACAAGTAAGAAAAACAACTAGTTAACCTATTAAATAAAATAAACAACTAACTACTCTAAGATAACTTCGACTGCAAGTAATCTAATTAAAACTTTTCATTGAAAAACTATCTAGCCTAAGAGGCAAGTGGACTATATTCTTAATTCAAACTTCAAAACTATTTCTAATTCATAAAAGGAAAACTTTTTAATTGAAAGCAAGAAGGACTAACAACTAACCTTTAATCTATGATATGCAAACTGCTCTCTAACCTATCAAAGAAAAATACTATCTATCCTACAACAACAATAAAAATATCTTCTAAACTATGAAAGAAATAAACTATATCTTCTTATCTACAAAAGCAAGAAACTATATCTTCTAATCTACAAAAGCAAGAAACTATATCTTCTAATCTATGAAAACTCAAATATAGTGTTGGTGGTTGTGTGAATGTCTCTAGTGTCATATGATATCTCGGTGGCACTTGAAAACAAAGGATAATTCAAGCGGTATAAGCTCAATACTAATCTCAATAGCAAAGTGAAAGGTATGGATTAAACAATCCAATGAGAATTTAGCCATTACAAAAACAATCTTAATTACCCTGCATATTCATGAATTATTAACCATAAAAAATATAACGAGATCATAATTGTACTTCTATGATATGTAAACAAACTTCATAATTAAATTCAACCATTAACTAAGAAATATAATTGCAATCTAATTCTAGGAAAGAAATTACATAAAATGAAACTATGCTATAGCTATTCTAACAATTCAAACTGCAATAAGAAAATGCTTAAGAACATAAATTTAAACATGAAATTAAAAAGTAAACTAACAAATACATTAATCAACAACTAATTAAGCAAGATCTACATAAAAATGAAATAAGAAATCTATAATTAAAAACTGAAATTAATCCTATCCATCCATCAAATCCTTGTTAAAGAAAACTTAAATTAAAACTTTGTTCTACTCTATTTTAAACATTGTTTTAAATTTAATTCTAAAATCATAAATAAAACATAATCTAACATCTAATTGAAGAAGGGGTTAGTATATGAATTTGAAAATTCGTTCCTAACTACAAGATCAACACATACTAACACAAGTCTTCATACTAACCTGCAAAAGAGAGTTAAGACAATTAAACTACAACAACAAATTAATTAACAAAATAATAATGCATGTACAGGAAATGAAAGAGACAGCTAAGATATGAAATGCATAAATAACCTAAAGAAAAGTTACGAGACTACTGGTGGTCCCCCCAACAAGTCGTGGTCACTTCCTAAAAGCACACCACGAACTCATCAATTCGATTTCACCATGAAAACTCAAAAATGCAGTTTTTATATAATCTGGCAATGAAAAATGGAAAAACAGAGTAAAATCGTATTTTTCCCTATCACATTGGTTCTTCTATTGCTTCCTAGCTATCTGACCACCACGGTGATATTTATAATATTTACATACCAAGTGGTCAACCACAGGAGGGTCGAACCACTTCTAAATTATGCAAATTACATTAATGGTGCCCTAAATGCTAAAATAGAGAGAGGCAATCATTTCCCTACTTAACAAATTAAACTAAATTGTCAAGGGTTCAATAGCTGGAGGGGGCAAGCACGAGAAAAAGCCATGTTCCTGATTCGCCCACCACTGGCCGCCAATACCATAACCACTAAAATGCCCATTGTTTGTGTGCAAGACGCAGTGTTGGATGAAGTGTCGAACCGGGTACCAGATCGAATACTGGAAGGACTGTCGGACTGAGTGTCAGAAGTAGAAACATGATGCGTTGTTTCCCTGTAACACCAAAAAAATGTGAATTAGATCTTTGGGAGCATAAAACATGATGAGCTATACTCAATATTGACATCAAACATGAATCATACATACCTGGTGTAGATCATACCGTTTTAGCACAAAATTATTCAAAAAGCTTCTCCAAAACATGAAAAACACATATGTACATTCAAAAAAAGTGTCTAATAGCTGTCATAAAACTCGTCATATCTCGGGCCCAACATTACCCCCACAGTTACGATTTTGTAGGTCCCACTGCAAACAAAAATAAATTACCCCTCGTGACTAGGCTTGCTGAGGAGGATCATCTTGTTGTGAAGACTTTTCCTTTTTCCTCTTGTTTTTCTTCAACTATGCTCTGAGGCTGTGGTTGGATTTGTTCATCTCCTCAACCAACCATTGAAGGGAGTTAACCTTTTCTTGAAGCACTGCATTATCATGATGAAGGTGTGTGTCTATCGTCTTCCTTTCTTCCAACTATTGGAGAAGTTGATTCTTTTCTTTTTGTATCTTCTCAATCGCTGGGGCATAATTGGTGATCTCTGAGGAAGTCTTATATCCTTTGAGGGATGTGGACAATCTATCAGTTTTAGGATCTAGAGTAGGCAAGGGTGAACTAGAAGTGATGGGGGATTGGTAAGGAGAGGTAGGTTCTGATTTTGTCTTTCGTAGTGGCTCTAATCCATCTGCAGAAACTTCCCTAAGTCTCTTGTGAGGTCTCTCAAGATTAAAGGACACTTGGATAGGATTCGAAGCAGGCAGGGGTTTTGCATAAGGTTTTGTTATTGTGCTTCGGGTACTTTTTCGAAAGGGTCCTTTACCAAATCGATTGGCTCCCCTCCTATTTGTGGGAACGATGGGAAATTCTTATTGGATTACTTCTTGCAGCTTTTTAGGTGTAGGATCAAGAGAGATTGAAGGCATTGGGGGGTTAACAATAGGCTTCTTTTGGTCCTTTCTCTTGGTTTTTTTACCCGATGAATAAATGGAGATATCAACAAGTTTTTTGTATTTTTTCGACAAAGAGAGAGTTTGTACAAGGGAGTTTGGAGTTCTTGAAGAGCGAGGCTTGGATGGAGAGATAGTTCTTAGGCTAAGTGGTTTTTTTTCGGTCTTAATTGTCAAGTGAGGGTTTGCAAATTGATAGATAAAGGCATCCCAAGTTTTCCCCTGTTTCTCTAGTTCGGCTAGAACAAGGAGTTTGATCAAGCCATGGTGAAAGAGATTGTTGTGGGGGTTAGTCACATTCTTCCTCACTTGAGAGGACATATTCTCCAAGATTTTTAGAAAATAGAGGGGGAAGTTCAAAGGTTTCTTGAACTGAAAATGAGCCAGCAATTTGAAATGACAAGCTTTGAAAGTGGAGTATCTACCTTCGCATGTAATCAACCTTGTGATGACGATGAGAGGGTTGATCAATTCCACCTTTATCCACTCCCTAGAATATCCTTTTTCTCCTTGACTGTTCTTGAATTCGGGCTTAAAACCCCTTTTATAACTTGAGTGTGGCAGTTGATGGTTTTTGAACCATTTGTCTCCCATTCTTGGGAGCTTCCTAATAGCAGCAATGGACTCTTCTGAGACTTCAAAGGAAATATACCCCATGTGTGTTGTCTTCCCATCAAAACTGATGGAAAATTTCATGGAGAGGCCATCATCATGGCCCTACAAGTTAGACAAAAATTCCCCACACCTTGCACGCAAAAAACACTTCTCTACATTGTGCAAATTCGGGAATGGAAAAAATATCTGCATAGGAAGAGGGTTCATACCTCCTAGGCATTGTGGAAAAGGTCAAATTCACCAGGCAAGGGCGTGATCGAGCCAAGAGATGGTAAGAATTAGGCACGGTTCGAACGTGATTTGAACATGGGAAGAAATGGCACAGGTTGGGTGTGATTTCCTAATGCAGGGTAGAGAAAATGGTAAGGGTGAATTGAGAACATGGTTGACCAGCCTGATTTTGAATGCGCCTATAGTGGAGTAGGTTGCACACATGTGCGCATGAGCTTCCATGTGTGGGAAATTTCAAATTTGGAGGCTCATTTTTGGGGGCAATGTAATGATGCGCAGTTAGATCAATGTCCAAGTCTTTTGACTTGGACATTTGATCATGAACATATCAAGCATCTTCAATCAATTTCCTGCAACCAATTCAATTGAATGTAATTGAGTTCTGGTTACTTGGAATCTAGGACAGTTACTGGTGTGTAATTCATATGGTACTTTGTTCAACACCTCATACGACATTTCATATGGCACCTCATATGGCATTTCATATGGCACCTCATACAGTACTTCATATGGTACCTCTGTGTTAAGTAAATTTGCACTTCTTATAATGGATAGCCTACAAACTTGAAGTTTTTTTGACAATCACAGTGGTAAATGAGAAGAGGCAGAATGTTCCCTTGTTGTTGATTTTTCAATCATGATCACTCAATCCTCTTGCATATGACATATAATGTCAAACCTACAATGAACAGGTTATAGAAAGTATAAAACATCTACTGTCAATCCTACAATGTATATCTTGTAATGAAAGATAAATTGTTAAAGAGTGGTTTGTTAAGTATATGTTCAGTAATTTATAACACACGGGAGTATAGCACTTTTAAAAATAAAAAAGAATATCAATGTAATAACCTGTATCATGGAAATAATACAAAAATTCTTGCAAAGATTTATTTCTCTAGGCAGTGATCATTTGTTAGCTCATGAACCCCTCCCCCACACCTAAGTATTGTGACACCTCACAATC
>SNQJ01S0180425.1:0-19400 GCA_010110895.2 Picea sitchensis | reverse complement strand
AAGGGAGTCACAAGGGTTCCACCTACTAGTTATTATTTATTTATAACCCTTATTATGATTATTACTTTTCCCCCTTAACTAAAAAGTTGGTTGAATCTTTAGTTAACTTAACTAATGAGGTGGTTCAACTACCTCAACCAATTTTGATTTGCTTAAAGGCAAAAGGAAAGGGAGGAATAGAGGAGGATAGAAGGAGAAGCATACTAAGGTTTGCTCTTTGAGTTTATGTTGAGATAGTTTAGTTTTCATTCATTCCTTAATTTATCACAAGCCTAATTCTCTTTTATGATAGCAGGGTCTTATTGTAGACATCAACATTCAAGGCTGAATTACATCATTCAGACACTTGTTTTTCAGAGGTGTTGATCTATCTTTGATAGTCTGTGTAGACTTGTCTGTTTGTGAATTAGTTTTCATGACTGACAAAGGCTATTGTGCAGAGTCGAGTGGGAAGCAATCTGTGGCAAGGTGATCCAACTTTTAGAGTTTAGTTTTGATTTTTTGTCAGAGGTCCTTTTGTATGTTCCATTGGGGATGTCTAAGTTTGACTTTGGTCCAAAATTTCTGTATGAGATTTTGTAAAGAAAATGACTCTTTGGTGAATTGGAATGAAATAAAGGATTGCTTTATGTCTCATCTGTCTTGATTATCATCTTGGTATATTTAGTTCTGTCTCTACATTTATTTCAACAACTGTTATGTTCAAAAAATCATATAAAAAGCGAATTTCCAGCAAGATTTTTATTTATAAAAGACTAGCCTAAGCACTCGTAATTAATACTTGTGAGTTAGGATGTTATTTTTGTTGGCTATAAACATAGGGTGACATTCTTGTCTATTTTTCTTTAGCCAAGCAGAATCTAAAAATGCTTGAGTAAGATCATTTCATATCTTTTCCTCAACATTTATTTAGTGACCATACTGGGGAGATCTTTGATATCTCTCTGGTTAATTTTTATACTCGATTTTAATCGATACATATTTCTTTTTCTGATATTGATTCTTTGACTGTTTTATTCTTAATGACTGTTCCTGTTGCAAGGCAGCCCAATATTGAGCCCGATCTTCAAGATCAGACCAACATTGCTTTGAATCTGTTTAATACCATCTTAGACACTGCCAATACCCATGCCGAGCTTAACCATTCTTGGGCAGCAATTGAACGAGATATTAGTGCTCAAGAACAATTGGAAGCTAGACATAGACAACCTAGAAATCAATAGTGACCCTTTTGTTTCTTCAAGTTTTGGCCTTTCTTTCATGTCCTTAGATTCTTGTGCTTTGAGAATAAGAAGAGGCTTGTCACCTGAAATCAATCCTATTGCTGAAATAGGAAGAAGAAGCATTGTGTTATCTGCCCAACAAAGTGCTCTAAGGAGAACTTTATCTGATTCTACCAGTTCGTCTTCCTTTCCCTCATCTATCATCCACAAGATGGCATCTAGTGGTGGCTCTGGTGGCACAGGAAGTGCTGCATCTTCTCAATCTTCATCATCATCGGTGATTGGTAGCTTATATAGCCACCATATCCCTATCCAATCTACCACAAATCCCACCAAAGTCATTAAAAAGTATGGGATTTTTCAGTGCAAAGAAGATGCCACAACCACACCGTGGCATGTGTCCTCTCCTCTTAACCCAACACCTGCTACTCATCCACTTCCTAAATTTAAAGAGCATCTTCCTAGGTTTTCAAGAAATAACACTGTCACTACAAACAAACACCTGGTGGCATTGTTGTGGGTGGGAAATCCCCCTATGGAATAACATTAAGGGTTTTATCATGCATGCAGAAGTGACCTAAAGCTCCTTGCTTCTTATCATCATCCCATGCCTAAACCCCATTGTTCAGATGCAAATACAAGGTTAAAAAGATCAAGTTGACGTACCTTATTTTTCGTGTTTGATGTCGATCCCTTTTCACGCTTGGTCGTTCTTTGACTGCAACTCTCCTCCTAATGCTGACCTGCATTCACAAAAGACAAATAAAGAACTCCACATGCATTTGATCTATGAACTAATGGGTTAGAGATTTAATCAACATATAATCAATATTCAAACAATGAAAACCTCATATGGAGGGATAGGAAAAGTACTTCTTTTATTAATCTCACAAGAATACCTTACAATAGTGAGATCGACCATTGCTCCTCAAATTTGGTCCTAGGCTCCTCCTCAACTGTGCTCCAACTGCTTTCGAATATGTGTCTTCTTCACACAATAGTTACAAAAGGTTGAGGCAAGAGGAATACTAAATCGGGTAGAGTTTCTTTACTAAGATCTTCCTCTTTTCAAAGGGGACCCCTACCCCTTCTTTTATAGGCTAGAAAGGGCTAGGTATTTGGTCGAGTAACCATCTATGAGCGGTTGAAAGATTTAGTTAACTTACCCAAAACTGTGTGTTTCATATGCAACTTTTCATTTTTTGTGCTTTTGTAGGTACACGCCGGCTGTAGTGAGTCAGCTAGCGTGTACACGCATGCAATAATGGAGCAGGGTGCATGTGCCTTTAAAAAGGGTGTTTTTAAGAAGAGATGTTTAGTAGTGGCTTGGAAAAGAAGGAATATGAGATAGCCTGATGCTAGGTAAGCATGTTTGGTGCAAATTAGGGTTATAACAGGCATTTTCTAATTCTTGTCATAAAATATGGGCCAATGACAATGACACTTGCATGCACTTATTCGTCAATTCCTTTTTGACCTTCCTCCTAAGATTCCATCTACTTGGGAGGAGTTAATCTATTGGTTCTGATCCACTTATGGGAAATCTAAAAGCCCAGCCGAGAAGTTACGAGAATATAATAACGTTACCTATAAGGATGGTGAGACCATTAAGTCCTTCAACTCGCGTTTCACCAAGTTATACAATCAAATCCATGAACTCATTCACCCTCAGAACCAAGCCACTTTCATGCATTACTACAATGCATTGCCTTTTCCCTACCATCATAGGCTCGAGGAAAAATCCATTGATAATCTCAGATTTGCTCTGCATGCTTGTTCATAGTATGAATAAAAACTTGAAAGAACTGGCCTTCCCCAGGGAGAATCAGTTACATAGACAGACATGTCCACCCTTTTACAGCTAGTGCAAGATATGAAAAACTGTATGATAGTGTATGAGCGTAAAGGAATTGTCTCTCCTCTCACCCCTGGAGCTTCATCCTCTTCTGCACCCCCCTTTAGAAATCTGGTTGAAAACAATTTTCAGCCTAAAGCTATCCTGCCTCGAAGTTGGTGTAACTTTTGTGAGGAACACCACAAAGAAACCACATGTGAGGTAAAGAAGAGTGCCAGAGATAAGATCTTTGGTAAAATACCAAAAGCTACTATCGCTATCCTAGATTTTGCAGAGCTAGAAGATGTCATGGTCATCAACACTAGGAATAAAGCCTATGCCCCTAAAAGAAAATTTGATCCTCCCCACGGTTCTTCTACCCCGAGCTCATCCTCGCCCGCTACTACTATCCAGGTTCCTAGAGTTCTTGAGATTCAAGGAATTACTTCCCCTCTCCCCTCTTCCAAATATAATATCTTGAATCAGTTGGCCAACATCAAAGCAGATGCAACCCTTCTAGACATGGTTGTCATCCCTGAACAACAAATGCATTTGAAACAATTCATGGAAGGAAAATCTTCCGTTGTAGCCAATCTTTTTGAAGAGGTAAACAAAGATGATTCTTCTATAAATAAAGTAGGTGTACATAACTTTAGATACCCTGTAAAAAATCCCACTTTTTATATTTCTTTAAAGATTATGGATAAGATTGCCCATTGTTGCCTCATTGATGGTGGTTCGGGCCCAAGTGTGATGTCGAAGATTATTATGGAAGAGCTAGGCTTGTCTTGTACAAATGAAAATGCTAGAAGCATGCTCTCCTATAATAGTCTACAACAAACAACTATAGGCGAGATTAAGGATGTGACCTTGGTTTTATGCGCTCATCCTGAAATAAGGACAACCCTCAATATTCAAGTAATCGATATGCATGTAAGCAATTATTCAATCATTTTAGGAAGAGATTGGCAAGCCTTAACAGGTGGATACCTATCACTTGATGGGACACATGTATCTGTTCCTCGGAATGGTAAGAACATTATAGTCCTTAGAGAGGGAAGAATTTCACCCTACATAGAGAGTGTTCCGCAATCTAGCGTAAACTATATCGAAGAGGACCTAGGAGTATATTCCATCTTTGTTGAAGAGGATAATATTCCTTTGGAAATAATCGATTTAGATGATGATATGTGGCATATGCACTTTGATGGTTCACTCTCTAATGAAGGTAATGGGGCTGGCATTATCTTGGTTTCCCCTGCAGGAAAAATTCATAATCTATCTTGCAGGTTAGAGTTTGCTTGTAAAAACAATGTCACTAAGTTCAAAGCTTTATTATTAGGCATTGAAAACTCCCTTAATCTTGGTTGTGGTCACCTTTTAGTTTTTGGAGATTCTGAGCTTGTTGTGAACTTGATACGAAAAATGTGCTCTCCTAGAAACAAGTTGATGGAACCATACTCCCAAATTGTTTGGGCACTTATCTCAAATATTTTATCTTTCAACATCACTCATGTTAAGAGGGAGTTGAATTCAATGGCTGGTCGGTTAGCTTTCTTTGCAGCTTCTCCTAATCAACAAATTTTGCCTCACAGGCCTGATTGTTTTTTTCAATCTCTATATCGTCCATATATCCCCGACAATGTAGAATCTTGGAAGGCCCTCCCTAACAATAAGATCATTTGTGATTTCATTCAAGATGAACCTATTAAGCCCAAGGAGATTATATCCATAGAAAACAATAAGATTCCCGAGGGCTTGAATCCTCTTGAGAGTTCATTCTCATTGAGTGATGTAGGGAATAAAGAAAAACATAACGAAGAGGAGTTACGAAGGAAGGTGGGTGAAACCACCTACTTGAACATTGGGCCACTCGAATCTTCAAGGAACATTAGCATAAGTACCCAATTTTCTAATAAGGAAGAAATTAAGTTTGACAAGCTACTTGGTGGATTTCAAAAAGTTTTTGCTTGGCCTTATGAGGATCTTCGTGGTTTTGATCCTGGTTTTTTACAGAATTCTATTCCCATCAAGGAAGACATGAAACCAGTTATGCAAGAACACAGATCTATTAACTCTTCATTTAAAGCAACTTTTCAAAGGGAGTTGGAGAATTTCTTAAGGGCTGGGATTATTTTTTCAGTCCACCCTGAATGAGTTTTCAACTGGGTACCTGTTTCGAAGACCACTGATCATATTAGAACTTGTATTAATTTTCGAACTTTCAAGCAAGCTATTATGATAAATCCTTTTCCTCCCCTTAGTATGGAAATGGTTCTGCAACAGGTTGTAGAGTCACAGTTAAGACCCTTACTTGACAGTTTTTTGGGTTGCAAGAAAATCAAGGTGAAAATGGTAGATGCTCACAAAACCACTCTTATCACTAATCAGGGTACCATGTCTTACAAATGCCTGTTTTCTGGCTTACTTGATACAAATAACGCCTTTAAAAGACCTATGCACACGACTCTCGATGAATTGGTCAGTCTCCATATCTATCTTGATGATTTAATTGTGTGCGTCAAGGGGCTGATAATTACATCATAATTCCAAGTGTTGGGTCCTTTCCAAATTGGTTTTGTCTTGGACACTAACTCTTACATTTTAAAGGATTTACAGAAGCAATTATTTTCCTACAATGCTAACAACCCTCGCTTGAAATATTGCGAGGGACCAACATGAAAAGTTCTAATGCTATCTGGATTTTCTATATACTAGTAGCCTAGCTCTGCTTTCATTTTTTGTGATTCTTTTATGCTTTACAGTAGTTTGACTTCGGCTTCTGAGTTAAAAATTTTCTTGTTGTTTTCTTTATTTTTGTCTTTTATTGTTGCTGTTTTAATTTCTGCATTTTTACTTTTGTCATGATTTTGTTTCCTATCATCTTTTAGTTAATTTGGTCAAGATAGGATGTTGGATCAATTATTCCACAGTGACACTTCTGCAAAGCATTGTTAGTCAATAACAATCAAGCTTACACAACTGTTATGATGTCTCCTTTGAAGGACCCTTGAAATTGTTATATATTTCCATTGTTGTCTTGTAAAGAATTGGTTATCTCCCACTTCTTCTTGCCATTTCTTCATCCATTGAGAATTTAAGAGAAAGTCTAAATTTTTTTCTCCTTAAAGTTAAGAGCAGATTCCAGTCGAATGATTATGCATATAGTGGTGAAAACCCCTCATACTTAACACTTTTCATAAATTATTCCCAAATTCCCGGTCATCTTTCCATTAAATCCGCTCACTTCCCCCTGTTGCATAATCTTCTTGGTTATATATTCTTGACCTGCTGTTCTTGGTTTGTGATACCATGAGTTCCGAGTTCTAAATCTATTGAAAACAAATTTCCTTGTGGAGTTTCCAGTTTGTTGACGATTAAAATTGCAACGAATTTTTTCCCTTAAAGTGTTGCTAAAGCCTATTATTATAAAAGCTAAATAATGTTAGTGGGTGGGACCCCCTTGTAGATTGGAGATCAGGTCTGGTTCTTATTTGATGTTGTGCTACTGTTCGACATTGCTTACATGGTGATATATTCTTGGGTTATTGACGATGGAGAAGCCATGTTCTGTGTTTTTATGTTGCTCTAGGCTCAAGTTTTATTTCAAAACGACCTATGTTATCCTTGTTATCACTGCTATCTATTATTGGATCTATTACTATGAGACCTGCATAATAAACATGTTAGCAACAACACATACAAGCAATTGGAAGGAAATGAAAGCAATGCAACGAAATGCAAAGGAATTAAACTATGCAAATATACTATTATAAATGCATTAGAATTGAAATGGTCATTGTTAAACCTAGCAATAAGATAATGTTTAGTGATTTGTTGAGTTATATGGAACATTTTTGATTTATGTTATGGCATAAGTTAGAAATGTGATACGGTCACACTATTGGTTTTATTGGTTAATGGTTTCAATACATGGTTTAATTAATTGAGTTAATGGATTAATGACTGGTGTGTACTGATGAATTAAATGGCTAGAGGGTGGAGGTGACGTGCATTTACTGCACGTCACCTTTACTCCTCCCACTGGCCGCCACCCTAATCGGGCTATTGTTCAACTCTGTTGCTGTGGTTATGCTTCGATTTTCAAGCAGAGAGGAACCGCTCGACCAACTCGCGTATTAAGGTGTTTTGATTACAGGTATGTCTTTTTTTTCCATTCATGAGTCTGCTCTGGTTATGAGATAGATATTGGATCGGATGTATGGGTTGTGCTTTCCTTAAGTATTTCAATTGTGTAAAATTTTGATTTTTGGAATGAAGCGTTGATGGTTTTCTCTGCATTAATGTTTAAATTCACAGTGTTATTGGTCATCCTAGGTGTTAGCATACATAAAAGCTCTCTGTCATCCTTGCTGGTTTAGTTGGAGGGTTTCGTTTGGTCTTGGGTGGCTAGCTGTCTTCACACATTCATATCATCATACCCAATTTTTGGCTTTTATAGGGTTTAATGGTTGGAATCACCTGGTGTCATTGCGCTTTGTTCACTTTGGCATTGGTTTTTTTCACCACTAATGGTCGCACAATGGGTTATATTGTTCTTTCTCGGCCTTGTCTTCACCTCAGCGTTGTGGTTGTTTGACTGGAGAGCCACGAGGGTTATACCCTGCGTGTGTTAAGTATCATTACCAAGCTGAATTGGAGCCTCACTCCTCTGTTATAGCCTCTCCTGTCATAGGTTTTGTCACCTTGTACATGAAGTAAATTGTGGTGTTCTCTGTGTGTACACCATTGGTCTTGGAGGTTTTCACCATTGAGAAGAGTCGATTTTAGTCTCCTTGTATTGGCCACAGAGCAAACCCTTAACTCCTCGAGTTTGAGGGTTAATAGAGAAGACCGTTGTGGTTTTTCGGGTTTACTATTGGTTGTTATAGATTGGTAAGTATTATCGACAGAGTTGATTACCGACTCACCTAGTTGATTATATGACAGTGGTGTTGGTTTGGAATCTAGTCATTGCAATTGTTATTATTGGGCAGATAAGCTCAACATGGTCAATTGGAATGAGTTGTTAAATCAAATACATAGTTGTTGTCCTTGTGTTTATTAAATTGATAACCCAACACTATTTTTAATTGATCAATGCACAATGATGCTTCGCGCTTGATGCATTGGTATGATTGGCATTCCTATAAACATGAATCAATGATTACTGTAACTGTGTGTTTTTAATGGCCAAACGATTATTGAAATCGGGGTGCTTATGGAATTTCCATCCACTATGTATGTATGGTTATTTGATTGCGTCGTCAAGAATGGGCACACGTTTTTACACAGTATGGTTTGGTTGCAGTTTGATTTATTTGAGCAATACCGTTGCTGCCTCTTTCTAGTGGATTGATAACTCAGAACGATAGGTTGAGTTAATGATATTGTGACTGTGTGTTTAAAATTGACAAATGGGAATGTTGCATCGTGGTGTTTATGGTATGGCTGCCCACTGTGTATGCTATGGATATTTTTTGGGTTGCGCACTCAGAGATAGTCACATAGTTTTAAACATGGCCTTGTTGCAATTCGATTATTTGTATTATGAGTTCAGGTATGCTGTTTCTGCCTCATTGAGTTGGATAGATAGCCCAACATTTTGAATGTTTAGAATCAAAGAAAAATTGGACTTGCACAGTCACATAAATGCAATTGTGTTTTGTCAAATGGTTGTATATTTCATAGCATAGCGTAAATTAAAGTGGTGATTGTTATCTGCGTGTTTAAATGGAAAGCCATGATCTTTGCAAGATAGATATGGATCATTGTGTTGACTGTCCACTATGAATGGTAAGTGAATATCATGCATTTTAACATTGATAGGCACGGGTGCTGTGACAATATAACCTCATTGCAATTTAATTATTAAATGAGTTGAAAGACAGAATCGAGCACGATTTTTATGTTTGCATTTGATGATTGAAATAGTTGGCAGTGGTTGATCATCAGAGTGGAAGTAATTGACTGTGTATTCGTTTGGAAATTGATTAAATGTTAAATGGATAGATGAGAAAAGTAGAGCTCCTCTACAGGTGGTTGTGGAACACAAATTGTCTTGTTTTGATGGCACTATGTTAAATATTTGATTAAGTGAGCAAGTTGATGTAGACAATTGTTTGAACTTTACCCAGTAATTGCTTTGTGTCTCACTGGTCATTTGGTTGAGGTGTTTCCTTTTACAGAATGGTTTATGGATCACTTGATTAATTTAATGAAAAATAATTGCTCTCTTTCCCTACCATTATTTCACTTTTCGCTAATTACAACCCCATCGCCTTCCCACATTCATTTTTCACTCCCTGTTCTAAAATTGGTTACAGTCAAGGAGAATTCTGTATTGAGGCAGTTGGAAGTTACATTGTCTTGGTTGGATTACAATGCATGCTTTCTTTAGTTTGCATTACCATTGATTTTTATTGTCTTTGAGCAGTAACCATGTTCTCCCCCCCCTCATTATATCATGTTTCACTCAATACAAACCCCTCGTATATCCCAAAACCATTTGTTCACCCCCTGCTCATTGACAAACAATTTAACAATTTGTATGGATTGGATTGCATGAGTCTGATACGTTGCTGAGCCAAAATATATTTCATATTTTTAAAAGAGTTGTCATGTATGGTTATTTAAAAGACTATTTTCCAATCAAGCATGCATGCAGGAATGATTTTTTTCAGCCGAGGTAGCCATGACAGAGGCAATAGAGGGAGAGGTAATTGGAACTGAGGCCCAAGAAGGCCAAGGTTCTCCATACATTTTGACACTGACTCACAAGAGTTAGGCCAGTGGTTTTAGGCCAAAATTTTCAATTGGATTGGGAAAGGAGTGGTCCAACCTAGGCTTGAAAGGCCTTCCTTCCAAGTTCCGCAAGCCCCCAATATCCCTGTGCCCCCTCATGTCTCATTGCAACCCGAGGTTCCTGAAAACGATGGATGGCAAGGGATTGTCCACCCGACAGTCTCCCAACATCGTGGCTGGTCCAATTTATCCCTTGCTCACTCACCAGTGCAGTCCTCTCATGCTAGCAAAAGGTTGAAAACCGAGGCCCATCATGCCCTTGGCAAAGGAAAAGCCACTGTTGCCCCTTCCTCACCCTCCAATGGCTCTGGCAAATCTGTGTCTTCCCAGATGCCTGTGAGGGACGATTGTTCCCACGTGATCAATGAGATTAGGTCTAAAGGCTTAGCGCAACCAAAGGAAAATTCAGGAAAATCGAAAGGTGACAACAACAATCAAGGAAATATTGCATCTCAGAGTGGGAAATATGGCTTTTGAGTTTTTATTTTATCTATTGTTGATGACAGTTGACTTCATGAATTTTTGGACAACATGTTTTATTTTTGGATATATGAGTAATACTTTTTTGAAAATAATTTCAAATATCATGAGCTAAATTGTCAAATGTGAATATGATGATGGGAGTCACAAGGAGGTGTGTTTTGTTTAACTAACTAGTTATGTTATGATTTTTATGAGCTAAGGGGAGTCACAAGGGGTTCCACCCACTAGTTATTATTTATTTATAACCCTTATTATGATTATTACTTTTCCTCCTTAACTAAAAAGTTGGTTAATGAATCTTTAGTTAACTTAACTAATGAGGTGGTTCAACTACCTCAACCAATTCTAATTTTCTTAAAGGAAAAAGGAAAGGGAGGAACACAGGAGGATAGAAGGAGAAGCATACTAAGGTTTTCTCTTTGAGTTTATGTTTAGATAGTTCAGTTTTCATTCATTCCTTAATTTATCACAAGCCTAATTCTCTTTTACGATAGCAGGGTCTTATTGTAGACAACAACATTAAGGGCTGAATTGCATCATTCAAACACTTGTTTTTCATAGGTGTTGATCTATCTTTTATAGTTTGTGAATTAGTTTTCATGACCGACAAAGGCTATTGTGCTGAGTCGAGTGGGCAATAATCCGTGGCAAGCTGATCCAACTTTTAGAGTTTAGTTTTGATTTTTTGTCAGAGGTCCTTTTGCATGTTCCATCGGGGATGTCTAAGTTTGACTTTGGTCCAAAATTTATGTATGAGATTTTGTAAAGAAAATGACTCTTTAGTGAATTGGAATGAAATAAAGGATTTCTTTATGTCTCATCTGTCTTGATTATCATCTTGATATATTTAATTCTGTCTCTACATTTATTTCAGCAACTGTTATGTTCAAAAAATCATATAAAAAGTGAATTTCCAGCAAGCTTTTTATTTATAAAATACTAGCTTAAGCACTCGTAATTAATACTTGTGAGTTAGGATGCTATTTTTGTTGGCTATAAACATCGAGTGATATTCTCGTCTATTTTTCTTTAGCCAAGTAGAATCTGAAAATGCTTGAGTAAGATCATCTCATATCTTTTCCTCAAGAACTGTGATTCATCCCTGTGCGATCCTTTAATTGTCACAATACATAATTTATCTTAACTATAATTAAATTTTAAGAACAAGGAGTGGATAGTGAATATGGGAAGGCAAGGGGAGTTGTAACGTGCGAAAAGTGAAATAATGGTAGGGAAAAGAACAAATAATCTTCGTAAAACCAATTAAGTAATCCGTAAAAACAACTCTGTATTCAATACAAATGATTGCAACACCAATTAAACAATTATTGTGTGTCAAAACTTGTTCAATGTCCCACATTCAAATCTTCAAACTTTTTCCATTAACACAGTCTATAATCATACTCAGAATCACTATGCCTTTCAACAGTCTTGTCAAGAGAATACTCGTTTCCTTTCATTTAAACAAAATCAAAAGGAACACACAACCACATTGCTTGAACTATGTTCAACATATACTTCTATAAAATATCAACCACTGCCCATAATTCACAATTTCCCAAATCAAACATAGACACAGGTCTTTTCCCAAGTTGAACATACTTTTTAAAACTTGTCTGATTTCACTCTTTTGATAGTATTAACTAATAAAACTTGCAATGAAAACAAAATACAAAACCCGAGCTTCATTTCTGATGGTGCAATTACATAAAATAATGCACGATGTATCCATAATCCATACACAGTAAACAACGAATTCACAATCATCATTTTCCTTAACTTGCAATGATCATGATCGAGACTAATTAAACACACAACAACCGCCAACTACAATTTACACCACACTGTAGGAAAACAACGACCAATGCATAACAAAATGAGGCAACCCCTCAAATGTATACCAATTCTCATCCCCAATTACAATTTTCCAACAACCTGATCAAACAGAGACAAGACAATACTCAAAGCAACTGTCATAACCACTCAACCAATTTATGACAGTCAACAAGATACCCTACGAGAATGCAAATAGTTGGGGTTATCAAAATCGGGCTCTGTAACAATGAACATAAGAAGTAATCAAGAGTTTTCTCGGTCACCAAAGAACAAAGAGACTGGAGGTCAAACATATCAATAGTAGGCAGAAAACCTTCAAAACAAGCACGGTGGAACCACAGGATTTTATAACTCTCAGCTTGTGTAATAGTGTGACAGTTCAACATCGGGTAGGGTAGGCAACGATGCAGAGGAGAAATGACTGTTCACTGGACAGTAACAAATACCAAGAACACACAGAGGCATAACCCTCACACTTTTCTCAAGAGCCGAACCAATCTATAACAATGCCAATGGAAATGTGGACCCAAGGTATTACTAACAACCATAAAGCATACTTCTTGGCATAATGGCCACCCCATAAGAAATTGTGTTGATGCCAATACCACAAAAATAAGCCCACAACCAGGTGAATAACCCACGACCATGGCTCTAGAAAATACACAGTGACCAAAAGGTAATTCAAAAACATATACAACAACCCCATAGCAACCCAAATACAATAGGATATGGTTACCATAATTGTGAGGAAGAAACCAACAAGGCTAAACAGAGCGAAACCCTCCAAAAAAATACCCATAACTACTTAAAACAATAGAGAGCCATCACAATTTTCACCACACAGAACAACCAATGAAATCATAACTTCAACAATCAAATTTTCCATTTGCGAACGAATAACCACACATTCATTCCAGAGAAAATACCCACGCATTTACACAATTGCCAATCTCAGGAAAACGCAAACCAACACATTACTGAGCCATCATTCATTTCAGTCACAGAGCGAAATTCATGAATGGGTGAAAATAACCATATCTGTAACCAATGACTTTAAAAAGGGAGAGTTGGTTGAGTAGTTCCTTCCAGGCTTGAATCTTGGAGCTTAACCACAACAAAACCAAATGAAACAATAACCATTCTAGGGTGACGACCCGGTGGGAGAAGTATGGAGTGACGTGCATTTACTGCACGTCTCTTCCATCTTCCTCACATTCAATTTCACAGTACATGATAGCCAGCCAAAACCATACCATTAACCATGCCATTAATTACATACATTGAAACTTGCGACATATTGCTTGCCAATTGTGCCACCCCAATCCATATTAACCATTGCCAAAAACCATACCATACCATATATCAAATGCACCCAATATAACTCAAATATAATTCGTATAGCCACTAACCATTGCTAGTTAGGACTAACACTAATTCTGTTTCATTTCATTTGCACATAACCTCTTAACATAGTATAGTATAGTTCTTTTCCTTGAATTTTTTCCATAAGTCTCTTTCCATTGCTTTTGTTTGATGTTGTTACTAACACGTGTCTTGTGAAGGGTGTAACAAGTAATGAATCATGGCGAAAATATCAAATGTAACAACAATAAATATATGCCACTCATAACATATGATTAGAGCTTAGAACAATGGAAAATCACATAAAATGCATCATCCACCTGCTATTATGTTAAAAAAAAAACCAATACTGTGACATCAACCATATAAGACTCTGTAAGCAGCATCGAAAAAAAAACATAAAATGTGTGATAAGACTATCTTTGAGCCTCCAGTCTACAAGGGATCCCACCTACTAGTATTATATCTTATTAGCATAGTTTAAATAATAGTCTTTAGCAATACTTTGCGGGCGAAATTTCTCGTTGCGATTTTTATCGTCAACACTCCCCATCACGCGTTAAGCTTGGGAAGTCTCTAAGGCTGCTTATTGAGCGAATTACCTACCTTCCCCTTCATCCTCGTCACAATCAGTTGTGTTGCAGAACCTTTTCCTATCTCAAGGGTTAGTGTCAACTTTTATTCCTCCCCGACTCTCTTTCCTCACCCATTTTGTAATGGCACCTATTAGATTATTATGTTGGATTTAGCCAATGTGAATCTCACTACTCGATCCCTCTAGTAAAATATGCCCCTCGATGCTCAAATGACTATTCCCCCTGATCTATGTCCGTCCAACCCAAGGACTTTACAAATTCCTCATCCATCCACCGACATCCATCTAAAGGTTCCAAAGGTTCCTCTTTGACATAATGTTATCAACCTTCATGGGCCCCTGTCTCTAGGTCAGCTCATGCGGTCCTTCAGAGATGACCCACACAGAAGAAGGCTTTGCTTATTTCCTTAGGAGATGTTGATCCTTCGAATGATCATATGATCACCTTCAATAGTGATCAAGCTGAACCCTTCCACTTTCCCTCTTCTATTTCCTTCCAGATACTTGTGACCATCAACAAGTATAAAATCCATTGATGCATTGCTGATGAGGGTGCATCCACATGCATCATGTCTACTAAGGTCTGGAAGCAGATAGGCTCCCCCACCCTCGTCCCATCTACTATATCCCTCTGAGTGTATGATGGTAGACCTTCCCAACCCTAAGGCCTTTACTATAATTTTCCCATCAAGGTGGGGGGAAAGAAGTCCATGTTGATGTTGAGGTCATAGATGCCCCTTTGGATTACAACCTCTTGTTAGGACGTATCTTTATTATTCCATGAAGGTTGTGGCCTCATTCATTTTTCAAAAGATGAGTTTCCACCATAATGGGAAACTCGTCACCATTGACTAGTTGACATACCATGACCCTTAGGCCCAACTTCATCCTAGAAATGTGGTTTCTTCCTTAGGAGGGGAACAAACCACTAACTCTGTCGATGAAATTAACCCTAGAGTCTGTAAATACTTTACCTTGTTAGGTGTGTACTATGGACCACCTCCGCTAGTTACTGCTCCAAGTTCATCTACTGTTTGCATGGTTTCTAACCAGATGAGAAAATCTTTCCTCCTCATCCATTATTGTCTTCTAGTAGTGGTTTGTACATCCTTCATTGTGTTGAGCAGAGCGAATGTAAACATGAGACCGAGCCTCAAAAAACAATTCAAGTACAAGCTGATTAATGGGCCTTTATGAATTCTCCTCATCCACTTGAAATCTTCAGTGATCTAGGTGCTTTTGTTTCTCAAGGATCAATTTCAAGAAATCATGATACAATTAATTATTTTAGAGCTATCAACTTTTTCTTGAGGAAATATATAAAACATATGAAATAGTTGTAAAGGGAACAAAGAAGGCAAATTAGGTGGCCTCCTTATATTTTATTTTATACTTAGTGCTGGTTGAGCTTGGGATTTATTGGATGCACATGAATTTAAATGACACAGTTTTATACAAGTATCTCCATGCAACTCATCACATATAAAACATATATAATACTCTATCTCCTTTTGCAGAATTGGCTTTTCATCCTCTGATGGCATATTACATGCGATTCCCCATGTTGTTATTTTATTTATCATATCAACACAATTATGGTGTTCACTTGTTTCTATTTCCCAAGACTTATGATTGGTGAAAAAATAAGTTATTTTCATTTGGTAAAAGAGTAAAGAATTGTGTGTGGTTTGAAAGGGTCAAATGAATTAATTGTTGTTTGCAAACCTTGATTTTTGATAGCTTTTCTTTATGTTCCTAGAAAAGGTGCTTTTGAAGGAGGCGCTATTGCATGTGCATCAATGGAGACTGAGTTTGCTTCATGGTATTCTAGATCTCAAGGATGGAATGGGATGTAGATTCCTCCTACTTTGAAGAATGTAGAAATGTAGGTAACAATAGCGGGACAAATGTCAGAACACGTGGTAACCAAGAAATATTGGAGACTTAATAATAACAACATGATCCTATTTTTCAGAGAAAAGGGACAACATATTGACTTGAGTTTTCTAAAGTTCCAAATCATTCTTAGCCTTAATTCTATTAAAAAAAAATTGGTTCCATATTTGAAAGAAAATTTCTAGGCAGTAGTTTAGTAATTAGTTCCATATTGGGAGGCAACAGTTCAACAACCAATCCCAAGAATGAAGGGATACATTCAACAATAAAAGAGGATATAAACACCAATAAGACATCAAATATGGGGGTGTTGACGTTTTGGTAGCTGCAAGATGTATTAACCTCCATTATAACCTTTGTACTTAGAGTAGAATATCCTGGAAGCAATATAACCATTAAACATATGTGGAATTACCCTAGAAGAGAAGTCAACCCAAGGAGAATAATGATAAATAAATAAAAGGCCCCAAAAAGAGAAGTCGACCCCACCTGGAAAATTCACTTTGATAGGCTAGTATAAATAAGGAGGCGACTTAGCTCTTTTGGATACACACTTAGATAGTGACAGAGTCTAAGGAGCAACAACTGCAACATAATGAGGCACAAGTCTGGAGAGAGTAATGCAACAATTGTTGTGGATTATTCTTAGTCTTTCTAATATCTTTCTTGTGTGATTCTCTTGGTAAAGGTACACTTCTATTAATAGAGGTACATTCTCTTTGTATTGTGCTGCTACTGCAACAATGGTAATTTTGGTTAGGGTTTATCTATTGGTTCTAGTGGACTTGCCGAAATCTATCTAAGAAAAGGTTACTGTGCTCGGTGGTGGAATGTGTAAGTGCCTATGGTTGGGTGAAAATGATGTGACATTGTCTATGGTTAAACGAGCATATCAAAATTTTAACATGGTATAAGAGCTGGTTTCCTTCATAATAGTCCAACCGCTGAAAGGAATATCGTCAGTTTCCCTCATTGTCAAGATCATTGAGCAGTTGCAGAACGCACCAAGAAGGTCACCTAAGGAGGGCACATCTTTTCCCCAGATCATATCTACAAAATTCTGAAGTTGAAAAATTAGGGTTTTCCTCATAAAACCCTAGGTCAAGGCATATGGCATCTAAATTCTGAGTTGAATTTGATTCCTGAAGAAAGGAGGTCGCCTTGGCATAGCACACCCCCTATTAAGTTCAAATTCCATTTATGCAAAACCTTAATTTTTTGTCATATTTCCAGTGCCCAGGGAAAAATGAATATCAGTATTAAGTTTGATGAGAAAATTGAGGGTGATGATAACTTCCGAGCATGGAAATATAGAGTAATGCTCATCCTAGAGGAAAATGATGTAGAAGGCTTCATTGAAGAAGAATTTGCAGAGCTAGAGGGATATGAGGCCATGGAAAAGTACAAGAAGAATTTGGTTAAGGCAAAGATGATCATTGTAGATTCTATCAGGGATCGCTTTATCCTCCATGCCTCAACATTAAACACCCCGAAACAAATGTTCGATGCCTTATCCCGATTATATGAAGGAAATAATATCAATCAGAAGATGACCTTGAGGACACAACTAAAAAATGTGAAGATGTAGAATTCATAAACCATTCAATCCTACTTCACAAGGGTGTCTCAAATCAAAGAACAACTTGAGGCCATTGGAGACACAATTGAAGAATCTGAGTTAATAATGACTACATTGAATGGTGTCCCAAAGTCTTGGGAATCATTTATTTAGGGAATCTGTTCCAGAAGAAATCTAACAAATTTCATGAGGCTATGGGAATATTTCACTCAAGAAAAAGCTAGACTGGAAGAAAGAGAAGAAAGTTGGGCAATGATGATAAAGCACTAGCAGTACATGCAAGAAAAGGAAAGAGAAGGAAAGAGAATCATCCCCACAAGAAGTTGCAAAAGTCATGGAAGTCTCAAAATAACAAAAAAGATTATTCAAGCTATAAATGCTTCTGCTACCAGAAGATGGGACACATTGCAAGAAATTGTCCTCTCATGAAAGAGCAGATCAAACAAGGACATAATAAAAGACATCATGCTCATGCCATAGAAGATGATGAACCTGCTCAGAAGAAAACAAAATATTATGATTCAAGTGAAGAACATGTATTGATATCAGCCCTTACAGGAACAATCACTCATGGAAGTGACACATGGTTTGTTGGCCATGGTGCTACTAAGAACATGACTGGTTACAAGGATTCTATCTCAGATATGGTTCAGAGCGATTCACCTCATAACGTGAAGCTCGATGATGACTATCAATATCCCATTAAAGGAGTAGGAGAAACCTCCTACAAGTTGGATTTTGGAAAACCCTTGAAGATAAAAGATGTCTTGTATGTACCCGGTTTAAAAAAGAATCTCCTTTCTATCTCATCATTGGAAGATAAAGGATTCAAAGTTGCCTTTATTGATGGTGAAGTTCTTATGTGGCCAAGAGGAAATTCTCTTGATGATGCTATTGTGATTGGTGTCCAAGAAGGAGGTCTATACAAATTAAAGGGACACTCAAATTCAACATTAGTACAAAACACAGTAAATCCAAGTGAGTTATGGCATAGAAGGTTTGCTCACTTACATTACAAAGCATTACCAATCGTAAACAAGATGGTTACATGTTTGTCAGAGATTCAGGTGGATCATGAAGGTACATGCAAAGGATGTTCACAAGGAAAGAACATAAAGAGTCTGTTTCTAAGTAGTGACAACAAAGACAAAGGAGTTTTGGACATCATGCATTCAGACGTGTGTGGAAAAATGTCATCTACTTCACTTAGTGGGTATGTATATTATGTTTCAGTTATTGACGATTTCTTGAAAAAAAAAAGTGAATTATATAGCAAGTTCAAGGAATTCAAAGCCCTTGTAGAAAATCTCTCTGAAAAGAAGATAAATACTTTGAGATCGGATAATGGAGGAGAGTTCACCTCAGATGACTTCAAAGCATTCTGAAGAGAAGTTGGGATTAAGAGGGAGCTCACTACTCCCTACAATCCTTTGCATAATGGGGTAGCAGAAAGAAAGAATCGAACAATAATGGAAGCAGTAAAGGCTATGATTCATGATCGAGACTTACCTATGCATCTATGGGCAGAAGAAGCGAGGAATGTTGTATATGTGAAGAACATAATTCCTCACCATGTACTTGGGAAAAAGACACCAAACAAAATGTTTACATGAGAAAAGATAGAGGTCAAACAACTACAAATATTTGGTTGTTGAGTGTATGTGCATGTTCACAAAGATAAGAGATCAAAGTTGGATCCTTCAGGAAAGAAGGGCATATTTGTTGGATATAGTGAGACATTGAAGGCATATAGAGCCTACATCCCTGGTTACAGAAAAAAAGAGATTA